>APFE030442735.1:444328-516944 GCA_000404065.3 Pinus taeda | reverse complement strand
GTTTATGATCAGTATGTATAACTGTTTCTTTGCCTATTAAATAATGTTTCCACTTTTTCACACTCTGGACTAGTGCCTACAATTCTTTATCATATGTGGGATAATTAACTAATGCAAAATTAAATGTCTCAGAATGATAACATATGGGTTTACCATGCTGCATCAACACTGCTCCCATGGCATAGTCACTGGAATCCGTTTCAATCTCAAATGGTCTTTGAAGATCGTGCAGTGCTAGTACTGGTGTTGTACTAATATTTTCTTTTAAGGTGTCGAAGGCTTTCTGCTGTTTTCCTCCCCACAGAAACACCTTGTTCAATCCTGTTAAAGCATGTAAGGGAGCTACAATTAAGATAAAGTTAGAAATAAACTTTCTCCAACACTATGCTGCTCCTAAGAAGCTTCTAACTTCGGTAGCAGATTTGGGTTTGGGCCAGTTTACAATCACTGCAACTTTAGAGGGATCTATCTTCAATTCACCACCCCCTACAATATGACCCAAATAATTAAAAGATGTTTTGCCAAATTCACATTTTGAGAGCTTAACATAAAGATTTTATTTTTTCAAAACATCTAGAGTCCCTTTAACATGCTTTAAATGTTCTTCCCATGTTTTACTGAATATAAGAATGTCATCCAAATATACAATGACAAAATCATCAAGAAAAGGTCTGAGTACATCATTCATTACTCTCTTGAAAGTAGCAGAAGCATTAGTTAAGCCAAAAGGCATAACTAACCACTCATACAATCCCTACTTTGTTTTGAAAGCAGTCTTCCATGCGTCTTGCTCTGTAATTCTGACCTAATGATAGCCACTATGCAAGTCCAACTTGGAAAAATAAACAACTTCCTTTAGTTGATCCAATAGATCATCTATGCGAGGAAGGGGATAACGATTTTTTATCATTATCTTATTCAGTGCTCGGTAATCAATGCACATTCTCCATGAGCCATCTTCCTTTCTCACCAAGACAATTGGAAACCCACATGGTGATGTGCTAGGTCTAATGAACCCCTTCTCGAGCAACTCTTGTACCTGTCTAGTCAATTTAATGCCTTAAATTTCTCTACATAAATTATCAATCTGGGTATCGTAAACTGATGAAGTGTGGTGCACCATATGTGCTTAGTTAACCATTTTCTTATTTCGTTGTTTTATAGTTTATGTTGTTTTGGGGTTTTGTTTCTGTTGGTCTCCTAAAGTATTCTAATGTAATGGAAATCCTAGTTTAAAGTTTTTAGAATACTTTTAAAGATCAAGTGTGGATGTATAGTTGAAGACAAAGTTTATGCTTCTTATGATAATTTCAAAACTTAGCACTTCAAAAGATCTCAAAACATGTTATCTATAAAATCAGAACTTGAACAAAAGTGCAAACATGCAGCTACATAAATCAAGCTAAAGATGAAGTACTGAAAATGAGGTGATTTTCTTTGTTGTCCATCTAATTACAAAAATAAAATATAAACTACTGCACTCAAAACAAAAAATTGCAGATTAATGAAAGCAAAATCAAATTACTTCACTTATAATTTGATAGCTCGCCAATTAACTTCTCGAGTTAAGCCATGGCACCAAAAATAATGTCAAATAACATGAAGAATTGATATCTAAATTACCTACTTACGGATTAATGAAAGAAAAATCAAATTTCTTCACTTATAATCTAATAGCTCGCCAATTAACTTTTTGGGTTAAGCCATGGCACCAGAGATAACGCCAAATAACATGAAGAATTGATATCTAATTACTTACTTGCAAATTAATAAAAGTAAAATCAAATTACTTCACTTATAATCCGATAGCTCGCCAATTAACTTCTCGGGTTAAGTCATGGCACTGGAGATAACGTCAAATAACATGAAGAACTTGATATCTAAACTAGCTAATAGCAACAAACAAATCTCACTAGAATAAAAGTATAAAAACTAAAATTTAAAAGCTAAAGTTCAGTAGAGAACAAATCCCATATCACTACTTGATGCAAAAACTACATTAAAAAACTCAAGTAAAAAATAATAAGCAAATACAAGAACATGTAAAGAAAAACTAATCTACAATCAACCAGTTGAACACACTTGCATGAATTAAAATTGCATGAATGAAAAATCTAATCTATCAAACTTGAAAGTAATCAAATCAAATCAAAGCAATATTTACAAAATGAAATCTATTCTACCTTACATTCTACAAAGCAATATTTACAAAATGAAATCTACTCTACCTTACATTCTAATGTGCTCCATGACATCTACTTCACATCTCCTTCCATGTTGAGAACATCAAAGCTTTATTCAAATTCTTCAAAAGTACAAAGTACAACAAAGTTCTCCAAAGCTTTCAAAAGCCATCAAGGAAGAACTACAATCTTAAGAACTAGGGACTAAGAAGACTAAAAAGACTCACTAATGAAGGAGAGAGATCTCCTATTTATACAAAAAGATGAGAGCCATCTCATTAATGATAATCCATGAATCTCTCCCTCTACCTCTAGAGTCCTAATCAAAATAGGAACTGATAAGACACATGTCTTCTTAGAGTTACAATACAATTAGGAGATGTGACACATATCCTCATGATCCCATGATTCTTTCCACTCAAATTCGAATTTGGCCTTAGAGTGCCACATAAGGGTCTTCTAGAAGCCTCCTTTCAACCTACACATGTCAACAATCTCAACTCATTTGTTAGGTATAAGCATATGCACATTATTTCCTAATTTTTAACCACAAATTCACTTAAAAGGCTTAGAATTAATAAAGATTGGAAAAACATAAATGTGGCCCAATGATAATGAAAGTGGGATGAATGTGGTGACATAGTAGTGAAATGGAGGTGATATAATGGACATAATAGTGAAATTGTAATGGAAATGAATGACATTTTCAAGACTCAACAGCTAAAAAGGGACACCTCTACCATTAATATCATTTGGAAGTTGTCTGACTTAATACTGGGTCAGGTAATTTGCCCAAAGTATTTAGACCCTGGAAGCCTTGTAGTAGACGTACACATCAATGGTACCATTTTCCCACATACCTTGATTGATCTTGGGGTTGCCATTAATATATTGACTAACGACACCATTTTCAAGCTGAATCTCCAAGGCTCATTAAGAAAAACCACGACAGTCTTACAACTTGTAGACCGATCCACAATAGCCCCTGAGGTGATTGTTGAGGATGTGATGATCTCCATTGACACCTGGGAATACCCTATAGACTTCTTACTTCTCCGACCTAAGAAAAAATTTAATGACTAAAAAAAATGGGCATCTATCCAAGCAGCTGATCCTGTACTCTCCTGCTCAACCATCTTTAGAACATGATTTATCTTTATGGCTAGAAGAGGCGGAAGAAGATGAAGTCTACTCCACCCAAATATATACCCTAGAAACTTCCATGGGAGGAGGACATCCTGATGAATATGATTTGATTGAACAAATCCTCCAAAATCCAACTCCCAACACCTTGTCTCTAAAGGAAGTAGTGAAGGAAACCAAGAAAAACCATCAAATTGATCTATTCTTAGCTGATTCAAACCCTACTTGTGTCAAGACAATAGAATTGTTCACTAAAAAAATCTAAACATAAACCCCTCTCTTTCTATACACTAGGAAGAAGAGTTAAGTAATATGCTAAGAGAGCACTTGGCTGCCTTTGCTTGGAATTACAAAGAGATGAAGGGAGTACAACCCTCAGTGTGTACTCACCACATTTGTATCAAATAAGGTTGCAAACCAATCTGACAAGCCCAAAGGAGAATGAATCCAGCTCTGAACGATATAGTCAAAGAAGAGTTGCAAAAGTTGTTGGATGCGGGATTCATCTACCCTATCTCAGATAGTGAGTGGGTCTCTCCTTTGGTGTTGGTTCCAAATAAAAATGGAAAGTAGAATATTTTTGTTGATTAGAGAGAGTTAAACAAAGCAACAAAGAAGGACCATTTCCCTCTGCCTTTCATTGACCAAGTATTAGATGGCATGGCAGGGAAAAAAAATTATCTTTCTTAGATGGGTTCCACAGGTACAATTAAATCTAGATCAGCCCAAAGGATCTGGATAAAACCACCTTCACCTGTCCTTGGGGTACTTTCGCTTATAGGGTCCTTCCTTTTAGTTTATGAACTGCCCCTTCCACTTTCTAGATGGAAGTCTTGAGAATCTTTGTTGAGCTAGTCCATGATGCAGTAGAAATTTATATGGATGACTTTACACCCTATGGGTGTGATTTCCAGAAGGCTCTCTCTAACCTAGGTAAGGTGTTGAACAAATGCATTGAAATGAACTTATCCCTTAGTCTTGAAAAAAGTTTGTTCTTGATGATTGCAAGGGACTCTTCTAGGTCACTCAATATCTCAGGAAGGATTGTAGATAGACCCAAATAAGATAGCCATCATCAAAAGGGTCCCAATTCCACAGAAATAGAGGGATGTTAGAAGTTTTTTAGGTTTAGCCGAATAATATAGGAGATTTATAAAATATTTTAGCAAGTTACCTTCTCCTTTATTTGGGTTATTGGCCAAAGACTCAAAAAATTTATGGTCAGAAAGCTGTCAAGAATCCTTGGACACCCTAAAGGACAAGTTTACTACTGCACCTATTCTTCGAGGCCCAAATTAGGCTCTTCCTTTCCATATACATGTTGATGCCTCTCACAAATATATAGTAGCACCTCTAGGTCAAATAGCTGACAAGCTACCTTATCCCATTTACTTCATCAGTAAGAACCTATCGAAAGTCGAGCTGAATTACACAATGACTAAAAACGAGCTCCTAGTTGTGGTGCATTCATTGAATAAATTTAGGCACTACATTACGGATTACGAAAAATTTGTACATACTGACCATGCTGAAATTTAATGCTTGATGAATAAACCTAATGTAAATGCCTGGATTATTAGATGGTTAATTTTATTGCAACAGTTTGATTTAACTATTATTGATAAGCCTAGAAAGTAGAATGTTGTTGCAGCTTTTTTATCCAAATAGACTTTACCTGCAGGGGAGGAAGAAATGGTTGATGATCAGTTACCAGATGAACATTTATTCACCATTTTATTTCTATCTCCATCGTTTGTTGAAATAGAAAACTACTTGGTGTCTGCACAGTTTCCACCAAACTTTTCCTCCAAAGAAAAGAGTAGGATCGTAAGAAAGAGCGCCCCATTCACTTGGAATGGGGGCAATCTCTTCAAGTCTGGTCTAGACCAGATTCTAAGAACATGTGTCATGGAGGAAGAAGTCTTTGAAATCCTCTCGGGTTGTCATGATGGACCTTGTGGAGGTCACTTTGTAGCCAAAAGAATAGAATTCAAGGTATTTCAAGTTCGTTATTACTGGCCCACTTTTCACCGAGATGTGAGAAGGTATACCAGACAATGTGATCGGTGCCAAAGGAAGGGGAAACCTACCCCAAGGGATGAGATGCCTCTACAACCTCAAGTGAATTTCAAGTCATTTCACAAGTGGGGCATGGATTTCATTGGGCCCATTGACCCTCCATGCAAATAGAAGCACTACATCATTGTGTGCACTGACTACTTAACCAAGTGGGCTGAAGCCAAAGCCATCAAAGAAGCAACAGAAGAAAAGGTGGTTGAATTCTTAAGGGAAAATGTGTTTTATAAGTTTGGGTACCCTAGAGAATTGATCACTAATCAAGGCAGTCAATTTACATCTCAAATTATTGAGAATTTGTTAAGTCAACACAAGATCAAGAACAAATCATCCACTCATTACCACCCACAGGCTAATGGGCAAGTGGAGGTAACCAAAAGAGAACTGGAAGGCATTCTGACTAAGGAAATTAGCAGCAGCAGAAAGGATTGGGTAGACATATTAGTTGAGGCCATTTGGGCCTACAATACCACCTGGAAGACCACCAATAGATTCACCCTTATGAGTTGGTTTATGGGAAGACAACCCTGTTTTCCATTGAAGTTGAATACAACACCTTGAGGATGGAAGCACAATTGGATTTGGATATCCCCAGGGCACACCAAGAAATATTGCTCCAACTGAATGAGTTAGATGAATTTAGGATGCAGGCCCTCCTACACACAGAGGTGACTCAAGTTCATAGGAAAATTGGGCATGAAAAGAATATAAAAGATAAGCAGTTTTAAGAAAGTGACTGGGATTTTTTGTATGATTCCCAGTACAAGGATTTTAAACGTAAGTTAAGGACTAGATGGTTAAGACCTTATGTAATAGAAAAGTGTCACGATAATGGTGTTTTGCAGATAAGAACCATTGATGCAGAGGCTATCCCTCTACTTGTTAATGGGTATAGATTAAAAATCTACAAGAAGCCCTTGTCAAATCAAGAATTAATCAATAGCATCAGGAAGATGGTGATGGTGGCGGAGAAAGTCTCAGCTTCCACCCCACCAAGTCCCTAAAGAAGAAAAAAACAAAAACTAAAAAAAAAAGGAAAAAGAGAAAAAATAAAGAGACTCAGGTGAAAACCTCCATGAGGAACCTCAGTCCCATTGTTGGGTTGAAAACCTCTTGAGGCGACCCAAGGGTGTTTAAAAAAACAAAGCGAAAAATTAAAAATATCTCTGGGTGAAAACCTCTTTTGAGGCACCCAAGATAGGAAACTAGGATGAGAACCTCCTTGGAGGCAGATAAATTATTTTACAAAATAAAAAAGAGAAAAGATACAAAAGATGTAAATTATGTTTTGTTGATCAACAAGAGGAAGATGAGCACAACATAAGAAGGATAGAATGACCTACGAGATCCATTTTTTAATCCACCCATCTCATAGCTTCCACTATTCACCTGTTCTTCCACTTATAAACCCCTTCATCTCATCCTAAACAAACTTTGTGTTTTTTACAAGATTCCCTGTAACCCTACAGGAGTTTCCTGTAGGGATTACAGTGACCTTGAAAATCGCAAGAAAGGTAGTCCAAAAGAAAAGGGATGACACAAGCCTATGGCTAGATGAATCACCATTTACTCCACCACATCATAGTCATTCCTTTCATCACCATGTCACCCCTGCATCCATCAAAGAAAAATAAAAATAAAAAACACAGATTACAAAAAGAAGAAAAAATAGAAAACAAACAGAAGAGAGAGAGAGGAGGGAAACAAGAACCATACTCAAAGGAAACATCTCTAATATACTATTCCCTACCACCCTTCTCCACTCATTCCAACATCCCTTATGCTTAAGAGTTGAGAAAAAGTATCAAAGTTAGGGGAGATGCAGCTATAGGACATCCTGTAGAAATCATGTAGGAAATTCTGTAGCAGCCTATCCCAAAAAGAAAACCACACAGTTTGAAGCCATCTTCAAAAAAAGGATTCCAAGGATGAAGGAGCTCCTCTAGAGCTTCGCATTAGAAAGAATATAACTAGCATCACTCTCCAGCACCTGCACATCAAAAAAAACAAGCATCAAAAGAGAAAAATGCACAAGAAAATATGCAGCAAAAACAAGCAAAGAGACATCACTCTCCAACATGCAACATCAACAAAGCACCTTACCCACAACTATATCATCTTACTCATGCTCTCTCGTTAGTATGATATGATCAAAGCTATAGGATTATGTGAGAGTTGATTTTATAAGTGGTAGCTAGTAAACTTGGCCACCTTCAGCCAGTCGACGAGAAGAAAACAGTTAGACCACTCCACACATCGCAAAAGTCAAATAAAGAGGAAAAGGGAATAAAGCAAAAAAGATTAAATTATGGAGGAAAGGAGTGGGATATGATTACAAGGTGAGGTATAATGATGGACTGATAGTGGGACCAATGGTCCAAAAGGAGGTGCTCGTTTTTGGACATCCAACACACCACCCCACATGATCATCCATATATGGAAATAAAACATTGATTCCCATACAAAGAGAGCAAAAGAAACTTCAAGAATTCATCGAACGAAGATGTTTCTCTCGGCCTTCCTTAAGCAGCACCTACAAGAAACAGTCAGAGTCTACAATGCAAGAAACCTAAAAGAAGCCTATAGGTTATAGAGGAATCAACCTACAAGGCTGCCAGTGGGCACTAAGCGAAGTCAAATCAGAGTTATCTTCACAAGAATGTGGAAAAATGAGGTAGGAGCCATACCCTCCATGTTTTCCATTTGAAAGGAAAAATAAAATCCTCAATTTGGGTATGAAATTGCAGTACATCTTAAGATAGGATAATTGTATTTCATGTCACTAAAATTTAACATTCAAAATTCCCTCACCTACCAAAATTATTGAATTGTAGCCACACAAGCCTCTACAATTACGAGGGAGATATGATAGAAAGTTTCAACAAGAGCATCCACAAACACAACAACAATCCACCAGCATCCTCCTGTGGTGGAAATTTTTACAAGGAAGCAATGGATAAGGTTCTTTGAGAGGATGAGAGAACACGATGATGATGTGGCCAGAGAACTTTCCCTCTCGCTCATATCCCTCACTAGGACCAATGCCACTGTTGTGGTGAAAGGTTTATCAATAGTAATTACCCCTAAAGTTATAAGTAGAATCACTACACTCCCTTTAGGATTACCATGGAGAAAAGAAGGCAAGGGTAAAAACACCCTTGCAAAGAAAAACTTAGTTTTAGAAGGAGAACAGCCAATGGAGGAAAAAAATGGGGTTATAAGGGAGAGAATTCCATACCCTTGAAATGAAGTCAAACACCACCTCATTAAATAAATTTAATGTGAAGGGAGATATATTGTAGTGTATGGATACCACTTCAAACTCCTCCAAGAAACAAATTTTGGAGAGAACATGCCTTCTCAAAATAGATTGAGTATACCCTATTTTCTTCTACAATCAATGATAGACATGAGCATCAAAGTGCACAAGGGAAAAAATCAACAACTAGCCCATCATGGGTTGATCAAACTCATCTGTAAAGATGATCTACAAAACTTAAGACTCCTTGTCGCATGGACAACCTTTATAGACATGCAGGAAAAAAAAGATATTCAAGCTATTGCATATGACAGAAGCCCTACTACTAGTTAGGGAGAATAAGAAACAAAAGAGGGGAAAGGAGAAGAATTAGAGGAGGATATTGAAGAAGAAATAGAGGAGGAAAATGAGGAAGAGATAGAGGAGGAAACAAAAGAAGAAACAGATGAGCAGAGTGAATAAATACAAGAAGAAGAAGAAGAGGAAGGTGGAGACAAAGAAGAGGATGAGAAATAAAGTGGAAAAGAGGAAACTAGACAGAGGTCTACAACTTAATATAGATAAAAATAAGGATCACAAAGGGTATCCCCAAAGCCTACAAAGAAAGAGCAACAACTAATCTTACTACCCTAGGTACACCTGTCAAATCAAAGGGGAAGAGGCAAAGACAAACCCCACTGTACTTCATGACAAGAAAGAGCACTAGGATTAGACAAGGAAGACCTCAAACCCCCACCAAAACTCCAATTTTCATTGAGGATTCACCAAATCAACAAGAGAAGGCATCCCCTCTAAAGAAAAATGGAGAAGGATCATCAAAACAAGCCTCTCCCAAGTCTCCAGTTACCTATGTTAGGAGGCTTGTCACAAGATTAGCCTCATCAAAGGGAAAAGGTCTCCTATAGGAAACACAGACAGACCTACAAGAAGTAGAGGCCATCCTATAGGAAACTCTGTCAAACCTATAGGAACCACAAAAAAGAGACCAGGAAGGAATGAATAAACAAGAAACAAAGGGAGAAGGCCAAGAACTAGAAGAACTTATCTCACAGCAAAACCTTAGCTCCTACTACAGGTTCATTGAAGGAGGAAGGGTGATACCACAGGATTTTTTGTTGGCTTGAGGAGGCTGAACCAAGTTTAGTGTTAATTAGCTAAACAAATCTCTACGCTACTGGCCCTTTCAAAATCAGCACATGGAGTGCGGCCCGAAGTCTCACCCGAAGCAGTATGGGCGGATGTTGGAACCAAGTTTCCACACCCTGAGATGGTCATGATGTCATTTTTTTCCTCATATTCCTGCCTTCGTGTACGTCACCAAGTTTTAGGGCTTTGTCTTTCTAACCCCTTATTCCTCCCTTTGATACCTTTGTGAAAGGGTACAACTAACCTTTGCGCATCCCTAACCCTTGATCTAGATACTTTTGCACTTCTAAGGCAGAGTATTGCACAGATTGTCCAGTTACCTCACGAATCTTACTTATCTTATTAGATACTCACAATTAACACTATGTAAATAGGTATTTTTATATGTGTTCAATTATCCAACATAATCATATACATTCGCGCATCACATAAAATGATAAGATGCATTAATCAAAACAAAGACACAGAAATTGCATAATAATTCTCTTTATTGATATCTTCCAAGTGATTACAGACTGTATTCACCCTGTGCACATAGCTACAGGGATCCGTGCACTTAGCTGAGGACTTCTACCCTAGGCCTCTACTCACTCAGCTGCAGAGCCTCTACCTATGCTTCAACCCGAACTTAGGATTTTTTCCTTCAGAGCTACGACTTTCTATGACTTCTTCATCATCGACTTATTACTCTAACTATTTAGAGCTTAGCTCTTCTAAAAAACTTACAACTGACTTTAATTTACAAAACTAAGGGCCAACAACCCTTTTTTACTTATGACACCTTCACACTCCGTGACCAAGAAATGAGAAGTCTTTACAATTTTATTACAAATTTTGACTCAAACATGGACTTTTAGCCCCAAAACTGCCCTTTGGGGGATCTTGTTCCCAGCAGGCCCCCAACATAAACATTGTGACTCGCCCTCAAGCCACTCATTTTGCACAAAGATCTTTGCACGAAGTCCTTCTAGCTCGACCCATATAACCGCAACCTTGGCCATGCACAGAGCTACCACCTACTTCATGTCTTCCACTGTCTTCTCAGTCATTGCTCCTGCACTGTATGCCTGAAGCTTTTGTTGCATTGCCTGGAGAGTCCCAAGCTTGACTTCGATATTCCCTATTACTGAGTAAGCCTCAACCATCTAGGGCTTTAGTATCACCTTGAGCACTGCTTCCTTGTCCAACATTGCATCCACCTGTTCCTTTATATGCTTGGCCTCCTGCAACTTGGCTAGTTTCTGTGTCAGCGTGAAGGTTCACTTTGTGCCCTTAACCTCATCGTAGCACTATTGTAGCTCACATGATTCTGTCTTTAGCCTCTATACATTGGGGTCCTCTTGCAAGCTAGTCAGGACCTCAAATGACTGTTCAAATAACTGCGTGCAGTTTGCTACTACGCTATCCACCGCCGCTACTGCTTTTGTGACAGCGGTTGCCCTATGTTCCTTCACTTATGGCGGAGTTGAAGGCTGGGCCCTCAACTATAACTCTGTAATTTGTAGGTTCAACTCCAACTAAAGTCTTAGTTTGAGTGTCGCACACCCCTATGGCCAACTTGTGGATGTGTACCTAGACTGAATCCACCTCCGAAATGGCCAACTTTGGGACCATTCAGCATGCCTCCTCAATGACTTGCATAATCTGCTTGCTCTGATTGGTCACCTGGGTCTCAGTGGCGAGGGAAACATTTCTTTGTAGGGCCATCTATTCATTGTTAATCCATTGTTCACTAATCAGCTGGAGGGAGTGGTGTTCACAGGCCCTCAGTTCTACAATTACTCCATCCTGCAAGAGGTGGAGTGCTTCATGCGAGAACGCTTCCAGCTCCAACCTTACTCCCTTTAGGGCACTGACAGTGGGCCTATCAGCCTCCTTCTCTGTGTTCAATTCTCCCTTCGATAGCACTATCACAATGGAAGCCTTCGTTCATAGCATATCGGCAGCCTCTTAAGTGTCGATAGCCAAGCTGGTAGATATCATGCCAACTTGCGATGCGTGGGTTTACAACTCCTCCAACCCTGTCTAGATGGCCCCTAAGATGATCTACTTCTACTGTTAACTATTGCAAGGCCTCTGTCGTGACATCCCTCATTTTTTCACTGATATCATGCAAGTCTCCCTCTGTTAATGTGATGGGGTCCAATGAGGTCTTGGTCACCTTCGATTTCTTCCTGGGCCCTCCTTTCTCCAACTCTCTTGGGTGCTTGATGCGGGCGGACATCTCCTGAGGAGCCACGTCATGCTACTCATATGTCTCCTCCTCGGTCTTAGGCCAAGACGACCTCATACCTTTACCAGAGCCTTGCTCTATCCCACCTGTCTGCTTCCCTGTCTACTGCGCAGCCTCGCACTCTACCAGAGCCTTATCAGCAGCCTCATTTTTCCTCTTCTAAACTAGCTGTGTCATCTTATGCTTAGCCTCATCCTTTCTCCTCTGCATGGCAGACTTACTTCCACCCACCACCAAATCTCTTGTAGATCACCACTCAGTCGGCCATTGATTAAGCACCACATTAACGGCATCATCCGTTGCCAGATACGCCAAGTCATACAATCTCTCTGGATGGTCCTTCCACGCTTAGATGGATACTCGATGGAAGTCTTCTTTAAAATCGACGCAACCCTATAGGTTGGCATACATCATAGGCAAAAATCGTGGTTTGCGATTGATGATCATTCGGATGTTCATTTCCGTCAAGATCTAAAAGATATTGATGTCCCTGACTCGTTGCACATCCTTGGTTACCCACAGCGAAGCATAGTTCGATGCTTCAGGGAGGCTTGGCGTGACCAAAGGGAACTGGTTGTCCTCTAGCAACTCCAACACTACTAGCATAATTGACAGCAAGAGCCATGCATAGTGGAATTCCTTGCTGAGCTCTTGCGCTTTGCAGCAATTCACCAAGAACTCTCCACGAAGGTAGTTTGACCAGCTGAACTGGACTCCTTCAGCACACTATGCTGTGAGCATGAGGATAGGCACTGAGACCTCATCGATGTGACACTTCCTCATCGCCTTCCCTATGAGGATTTTTGTGGCTACCTTCACATCAGAGTCAGTGATACTAGATATAGAGTATCCGCACAACTTCTTTAGTAGTTTAAATTTTTCTTTCATCGATTTTGCGAGAGCCTGCTGACCATATTTTTTGCCAATGATAATGGCCTGATTCTCTTCTATATATGGCAATCACGTTATCTGATGGGTATTGGCTCCTCTAGCCATAGAAACCCATCATCCACTAAGCAGAGCAGTTGCTTGATGACCAAAATTATTATCGAGGTGCGGTTGTAGTGTAGCACCCAAAGCAGGTTAAGAACCCTGCCTTCTCTACTCCCTTGAGCCACCTCTGTAGCTCTAATGCGATCATTCCCTTATTCGTATCAATGATGCGATGCATTAGCTACTCGATCACCAAGTGTGGGAATTTCTCGTGGTCTGCCAAGTCCTAGTCTTCAAGTTTCAGTAACGGCAATCATGCCAAGCGCGGACCATCAAAAGCAATTTCGTCTGACAACAGAGGGGTTTACAGGGGAGTCTTTCTCTCATCGATGTCCTTTGGTATATTGGGATTAGGCTTGCGTGGAAGGACATACTCCAACAAACGAGCAATAGGGTCCGCACCCTAGCCTTCAACTTCCTTGACTTCAACTCCCACATCTTCACCATCCATCGGGATGTCTTCACTATATTCCTCCTCTAGTTCTAAGTTCATGCCCTTCCCTTTCTCCTGTGTGGTGGGTTTTGGTGGGTTTCTCCTTGGCGATACATGCACTGGTATGGCAGGTTTCTTGCCCTTCTTATCTTTCAAGTTTCTTTCATGGGGTTCGGCTTCGGTCTCGGCATTCTTGGTCATTTATGGACTTTACCGAGCACCTCAGCGACCACTGGAGTAGCCAATTCTGCCTCCATCTCAACTTCCAGCATCGATTCTTCTCCTTTAGTATCTACAACTTCTGTGGGCACCGACATGATTTTTTGTATGAACTCCTGTGTCTCCTATAGCAATGTCTCAAATACTTTACTAGTTATCAGAATCTCGTAGTTCTCATGATTCATGTGTAGCTGAGAGCTCAACAAATCACGTCTCAAAATGCCAAGTTTTTTTCGATGGACAACCACTTGTAATTTATAGGGCATTTTGAATTCAAATCCTATCATTACCCCCAAATTCAGTTCATTAATGCTGGATTGGCAATAGATTTTCAAGGATCTGAGCCATAAATTTCATCTTAAATGATGGTAGCCTGCTCCATTTGGCCGCATTTCAACCATCAAATCATGAACAGTGACTTTAATGGTCACATTCCGGCTGACTTGCATGATTTCTCCCTAGGTAGCACAACTCCCTCCACAATGTCGCGGACCCTATGACACTTCCTTGCTTTGCACGATCCTCCAATTGCGTAGCTCCCCAACCCAGGTAGTGTAGTTTATAGTCCCGTGCCTCCTTTCAGCTTCTTGGAGTGCTAAGACTGTGCTACCTTCATCTAGTCACATGGCTGGACCACTAGTGTATGGATTCAAGAAACTTGCATTCACCTTTCTAGGGAAGGGATATCCATTCAATTTGACCAGTTGTACCACTCCTCTGTCAGTAATTTCCTTAATGACATAGGGCCCTAACCAGTGTGCTCTGAATTGCCCCGATAATATAACAAAAACTAGGTCATTTACCTTAAAGGTGTGAAGCTTAATATGTCGATCATGCCATGTCTTTTTGTGCTACTTTTGGACCTATTGGTGAAATCTAGCTAGAAATCTCTCTTCCTCAAGTTCATCCAGTTGTGCGAGCCTTTCCTCCAGGGCTTCATGATCCATCATGCCTGTGAGCGTTGTTATCTGTAGACTAGGCACAATATATTCCATAGGCATTACTCTTTCAACACCATATACAAACTTAAAGGGGGTTTGTCTAGTCAACTTCTTGCATGTCGTTCGATAAGCCCATAGTATTGCAGGTATGCATAGGTCCCAACCACTTCGTTGAGCATTGCAAACCTTGGTCAGTGCGTTCTTGAGAAATTTATTGAATGCTTCCACCATCTCGTTAGCTTGCAGGTGATATGGCATGCTCTTCTAGTGATATACCTAAAATTCCTCTGTTAGTTTGCTGATCGTCTCATTCAGAAAGTGAGTACCACAATCACTCATCAAGATCTTTGGACAACCAAATAGCATCAGTACTTGCTCAAAGAGGAACTTCACAGTAGCCATCTCTGTGCAATCCTTCACAGGTTGTACCTCCACCCAAGTAGTCAAATATTTTGTCACGGAAATAATGTATCTCACTCCTGTCTTTCCTTGGGGATGAATGAGTCCCACAAAATCTATCACCCATTTCTCAAAAGGTTGCAACGTCATCTGTGGATTCAAAGGCATCTCATCCCTCTGCAATGGCATGCCAGTTCTTTGACACACATCACATGCCTTGTAGTACACTCTGGAGTCCTAATGGAGGGTTGGCCACCACAACCCTTCGCGTAGAATCTTCTGCGCAGTTGCTCTTCCTGCATAATGCCCTCCCGCGTTGCCCCCATGAGCATCCGCGAGGATGCTGCTTCCTTCAAACTCAGGTGCATATCATCGCAATATCTTATCAGACACCATTTTGTATAGATTCCCAGGAATGACAGAGAAATCTGCCATGCGCACCACTGATTCCTTCTTCGGTTGGACAGTGTATCCCTCTAGGGCAATCCCAGTTGTTAGGAAGTGTATTATATCCTCAAAATGAACATCCACAATGCGCACTACAAATTGTTGTGCGTCAAGAAATCCTTCCTCCAAATTAGTGGGCTCTTCCCCTGTTTCGATGCGTGATAGATGATCTCTTCCCACGTTCAGTCATCCAAGCCTCATAATAACTTCAAAATCATATTCCTGCAACAATAACATCCATATGCATATTCTCCCCCTCAACACAAGCTTATTGACCAGGTATTTCAATGCAAAGTGATCTGTATACATTTTAAAATGGCCACCCAACAAGTAGTTTCTAAAATTTTGGAGTGCATAAACCATGGCTAACCCTTCACGCTCGATGGTGGAATAGTTCTTCTCTCCTTTAGATAACCTTCTGCTTGCAAACGTGATAGGGTGGTCCACGTCTTCTCCACCAACATGTGTCCACTTGGCCAAGTGTGTGCGCAGATCATCTTGCCAATCATACTTGTCTGTCATTCGCATCATCAACTTCCCAAATTGATTTCTCATCATTCTCCTACATTCTTGCCAATCATCAAAGCTTCCCTTGCGCGTACCCCACCACCTTGCGAGCGTAGCACGCAATGCCCATTCCAATGCCTGGAAGAGCTGCTTTTCTGGTATCTACCTCTCAAATGCATCCAAAAAACATCTATATCATTTAGGCCATCATAAGTAGGAATATTTCTTACCTCTGACGACACACAGCGTAGTGACCGGGCCATCATGTTACAACTTGGCATAGTTACTTCATGTAATTGATTCTACCAGCACTTTAGTTCTTCATCCGAGTCTGAGGTGCATGAACTTTCGCGATCCCAGGTAATTCTTCCATCCACTATTGGATTCACCCAATCTTGGTTTCATGTTGTTATCTTATAGATACAGTCCATATCACCATCACTTTCATAATCGTGGACTGTTTTAGTATAGCATGATCCGTCAACAGGATCTAGGGGTACTATGACGTGTAACGATTTCTTCTCAAATATCGTCTTTCATTCTTTAGGTTGATTAACCCATTCATATTAGTAGCACAATCAATTCAAAGGAGTGCAAGGTAGGGGTTGCTTTCATCCACATTTTATATCACTTCAAAGACAACCAGCACACTCACAACTTCAATATCCACAATCACACCCTGCAGCTACCCCATGGGGATGATTTTATGTTGATTCACCATCCTTAGTTGAATCAGAGACCATGCAACGTGGGTCTCCCCATCCACTCTAAAGTCTATTTAGGTAGGATGTTCACATCTGACCCCAAGTCCAAGATAACCTGATCCATCTCATACCCTCCTATCTGTGTGGTCAATCTCATCTCTCATCTCGTCCTTGTTTTATGCTTTCCAATCTTTCACGCTATGCACGACTCACCTGGAGCATTTCCGATGCATCTATTTAAGATCTGTTGTAACCCTTTCACAACCTTGCTATTGCGTAGTAGCTTCATGCAAGTCTCCAGGAAAGTTGTAAGCATAGATGGGTCCATCTCCTGATCAGGCTTATCTTTTCTTCCTGAGGTGGAGGCCTCAATGAATCTCTTCTTCGCTTCCATGAAGGTTCCATGTGCGTGCTCCAAATCGAACTCAGCCTCCTTTGTCGAAGCTTTCAACACCCATGTAGTGTCTTCGGGTTGTTTTCCCTTGTCATATCCTATTGTGGTTCCACTTCGGAGCACTATGTTCATGTTTGAATCCTCTTCATGCAGCTCAGACCTCATCATTTACAAGTTCTTAGTAGGCTACAGTGGTAGCACCCATTTGTCATTTATCCTTGTTATCAACGTAGGACAGTCTTCCATTTCATGATCAAACAGAGTGTAGTACTTGCAAGACGGGCGCGTTGGGTTAGTAAAACCGTAGGCATAATGTCTTGGTCCTCCGCAATTGTATCAGATCAAGACTCCCTGACCTCTGCCAAGTCCTCCTCCACCTCAGCCTCGTCTTTGCCCCTAAAATCCTATCTGTGCCATCCCTACGCTCTGGTTAGGGGGCGGCATTTTGGCCTGAACCCTATAGGTTAGAGTTATATCCATCATCAATTCATAACACCTAAAATTACACTTATCATGCCCTACCAACCTACAGAAGTTGCAAAACAGTTGTTGTGGTGTCTATACAAACTTCTGCAACAAATGACAATTATCCTTGGCATGTTTTCCCGCTACCTGACATATAGCGCACCACAATGTAGGCCCTATGCTCAATCCTTCCTAAGATTCTAGCCTCAAAGGCATTGGCCCTCATCCTACTAGGTAGTTTGCAAAGACAGGGCAATGATGTTTTTCATGCCCCTGACCCTTGCATTTCAAACATCATACTTCTTCACGCATCTTTGTTCGAACTGTCCTGTCTTGCTTCAAGCTTGCATCTCAAGGCAAATATTTTTCAACTGTGCATGGATCTGATAAACCCTCGGGTTTGGATCTTACATCATTATTTCATGCAGCCTCATTGCTATCTCCAAGGCCTCTGCCTGAGTCGTTATATTATGTTGTGACAGCGTAACCCTTAAGTGTGGCAGGAGTGAAGCCACAAACCATTCGTGATGTTGTCCGTCTGTCAGGTTCATGTTAGCTTCACGGATTGTACACTTCAACCTCTGATCAAGTTCCCAAGGTGTCTCACCTGGTTGCATCGCATATTCTTTGAACCCCACAATAGACTATGCTTCAAATTTAGGCCTACTGAATTCTTTATTCAGTGTTGTCTGGATGTCTACTACTCTAGCATTTGGGTTACCATTAGTGTACTTGATATACCAGGTTAGCGCATGATACTGTAGAGCACTAACCAATGTCACCTTCTTCATGTTATCATCCATAATGCCCTGAGCTTCCCATACAGCTTTTACAACCAACCAGAATTGGTCTAGGTCCTCATTCCCCAAGCCTTTGAGCAAAGGCAGCTTCACTAAATTCGCCATACTGAACTGTGGTGGAGGCGGAGGTGGTACAGGTGAAGTCACAGGCGATGGTGGCGAAGTTGGAGGTGGTTTGGGTGGAGGTGGTATTCACAGGGATCCTTTCCTTATTAATTGAATAGCACTTCGCAGAGAAACCTGCACTATTCCCTCTTCGTCACCTCGCGGAGGTGAAATCAGCGAAGTATATTCAATACCCTTTTCTCCTTCATTTCTGTAAGTTTTTCCACTTCACGTAGCCCTGAACATCAAGGTATCTGCATAACCCATTTTTCACACATTAACATTTTAATCCAGGGATTCAAATATTTCACGTACTTACCTCATAATCCTTTGAAAAAGTGCCGCTCTACCTCACTGTAGCTGACTGAGGTGTCCACCACAAATTCAGCTACAAATCCTCCTATGATGCGATCAATCCAATGATCAACAGCGCGGGTGATCTTATCCTCCGATGCTTCCAACCTTAATACTAGCTCCAGGGTCCACACATAAGGACCATCAATTTTCCACCTCACTTAGCTATATGCTTGCTTCACAATCCACTCGTATATCTCAATCAGAAAGGAGAAAAAGAAGATCTCGTGGATCTCTTTATATAGGTACTTATCCAACCATTGTTCCTTTGTCACACATTGGTTTTTGTTGTCCTATGCCGCGAATTCATGGATCTTCCTATCCAACCAGTCTCCAATCTCTTTCTCAGTTGGATATCAGTGACATGACATCACACATCTCTTATGCATATTCCAGTCCCGACAATGGAACCATTTGTTGGCTTGAAGGAGCCTGAACTAGATTCAGTGTTAATTAGCCAAACAAATCCCTACACTATTGGCCCTTTTGGCATCAACCTGCGAAGCCTTGACTGAAGTCTCACCCGAAGAAGTATGGGGGGATGTTGGAACCAAGTTTCTGCACCTTGAGATGGTCATGATGTCATTTTATTCCTCTTATTCCTACCTTCAAGTAGGTCACCTAGTTATAGGGCTCTATCTTTATAACTCCTTATTCCTCCCTTCGATACCTCCATGAAAGGGTATGGTTGACCTTTGCGCAGCCCCAACCCTCGATCTAGATACTTTCGCGCTGCTAAGGCAATGTATGCATAGATTTTCCAAATACCTCACGAATACTACTTATCTTATTAGATACTCACAATTAACACCGCGTAAATAGGTATTATTATATGTGTTTAGTTATCCAACATAATCATACACATTCGCACATCACATAAGAATTATAAAGGAAATTCATACATAAAATGATAAGATGCATTAATCAGAACAAAGACACAAAAATTGTTGAATACTTCTCTTTATTGATATCTTCCAAGTGATTACAAATTATATTCACCCTGCGCACACAACTGCAGGGTCCACGCACTCAGCTGCGTACTTCTACCCTAGACCTCTGCACACTTAGCTATAAAGACTCTACCTACGCTACAACCCAAACTTAGACTTTTTCCTTCAGAGCTACAACTTTCTATGACTTCTTCATCATCAACTTATTACTTTAACTACTTAGAGCTTAGCTCTTTTTATACACTCCCATGGTCCATGGACCATGGGTAGATCTCTTACAACCGAATTTACTTTACAAAACTAAGGGCAGACAATCATTTTTTACTTATGACACCTCCGTGCTCGGTGACCACAAAATGTGGAGTCTTTACAATTTTATTACAAATTTTGACTCAAACATGGGCTTTTAACTGCAAAATAGCCCTTTGGGGGATCTCATTGCCAACAGTTTTCCATTCCCCTATTGTTTGAATTTGAAAAAGAAAGGGCAAGGACACACAAGTGGATGCAAATCACCAAATCAAAATGGGTAGAGGATATAGGCCACATGAAGGAGAAATTGCAAGAGATGGGCAGAGAACTGAGCAGCATAAGGGATAGATAAGTAATGATTAAATCTCAGTTGGAGGCTGAGAACACATGGCTAAGAGGATAGCTACAAGAAAGGGAAAGCCAATTGCAACTATGGTCAATTTGTCCATAGAAGCAATCTAGTGCAAGATGCCAACAAAATTTTATGCCTTGTACCTCAAGGAGAAATGGCTACAATTCCAAAAAAAGACCCTAGCATAAAGAGGAACTATGCCCTTCCAAGACTGTAGACAATTCATTTATCTCTTTGATCAAAGAACCTTGGAAGATAGAGAAAAGATATCTAAGTTTTATGTACACAATTTAGCCTTGACAGATTTAAATGTGTGGGACACAAATCCCAAGCTAGGGGACTTGCAAATGATGGCTTTAGCATCATGGATGAATCATGAGGAGGAAAGAGCTACAGAGATGAAAAAGGTAATGGCAAAAGAAAAGATAGAACCTCTTATGATCAGAGCAAAACAATCTAACCCAATGGATGTCATCATCACCCACAACCTCATTGAAAATAATCCAAGCTTGCACCAAGGTACCTTTCTATACAAGATCAGGTTGTCACGCACTTTGAAGACATGTTCAAATTGGGAGGAGATGACAACATGCAACCTTTCCAAAGGATATGGAACACCTTGCCTTACATCCTAAAAATCAGAGAATATCATTCTCCTGACAGAATGAGAGAGGCACTAAATAAAACCCCCATTTATAAGCAGGCTCTACAAAGACTCAAAGTCAATTGGATTGGCTTGAATCTTAGTCCACCATTTCTTTTAGGAATGTTCAAAGGAAGGAAAGAAGAAGAAGAAAGAAAGAAGTGGGAAGAGATAGAGAGGAAGGCAAGAATTTATTCACAGGAAGAAGAGACTACAACAAAAGCATGGGATGTCAGAGAAGCCACCAGAGCAATGAAAGACATGGACATAGATTGAGTTGCTCAGAGAATGAGCAAAACTTTCAGTAGGGGGGTGATGATGAGACTTGTCATTGGGTAAATATATGGACCTTAATACACCTCCAAGCTTATTAAAATCAACTCTTCTCATAATTCCTTACATGTTTTAATTATATTTTGCTTAATGAGATGAGTAAAAGTAAGATGTTATGTCTAGTGGTCTAATGTGCATTAATTGCATGTTTTTGGGAGAGAATTGTGGCAAATTATGGCTAATTAAGGTGCATAAACTCGAATGAGACAAGATGAGACATTATAGGAGATGGATCTTCCTCATTAAATCCTCACTCATTCGAAGGTCCCTCAGTCAAATCACACTAGCTCGGAGTTGCAGGCAGCCGAGTCATGAGGATCATTGGCAATCAAGCTAGTGATAGTTAAGAACCAGTTTATCTTGAGATTGGGAGCCAAGACTCCCTAGTTTAAGGAATTTGATGGAAACTTCAACTATATAAATAAGGAGGCCTAGACCCTCATTAGGATTCAGATTTTTTATGCAAGATAACTAAGCACTTTTGAGTTGAAGGATTGTGACAAAACATTGTTATGTATTTTTTTGATATGTTAATGAAGATGAACATTCCCTTGATCCAGCACTGAGTCGACTCAAAGGGCTGAAGCTCTTAGGTTAGGGCCCAACCCTAACAACAAAGGTTCCTCTTACTGTACTTGTATGCTTATGTTACTTCATAGATTACTTGTTGAAATGATTTTGGCATTGTTATATTACAAGTATTGGTGAATTTGATTAGTTTTCTTCGCTTTGTGCATAGCTTTAACAGTAGCTTTAAGAGATAAAGAAATACGAAAAGGGTTGATAACAGATGGATCTTGCCTCATTCCTCCCTTCAGGGACTATAGGTTGAGGGAAAACTCTCATTCAGCCCAAAAAGACAGAATTCTGGTTTCTTATGGTATTTAGGGTTTTTCTGATAATTAGGTCAGCATCTTTCAGTTTTCAAATATAGATTGCATTTTTCATTTCTTATATCCTAGGCTTTGTATTAGATTTCATGATGTTTTCACAATAGGCTACAAGTATTTCCATGCATGAACTAGGCAAATGAATGATGAAATTTTGTTTTCTTGTGTTGTTGGAAACCTTCCTTGGTTTGACATGATTTATGGGTAAATTCCAACAATGATGTGTATATTACAGGAGTTTCAGTAGTGCAAGAAGACCTCATATTAGCAACCTCAACCTAACCTCACCCATCCATTGTCACCAAAAGACACTAAGTCCATAATCTGAGTTATTATTTCATAGGGACAACTTGTCATGCTTGTTGAGAAAATCCAACCATCATACAAACCTTGGTTGAGTTCTAAGGGAGTCCTAACCACTTCCTTTCCTTATTACTTCCATCAATCACTTTCCCTAGTACTTATACCATTTCCCAAATCACTCTTAATGCTTTCAGCCTGTTCCTAGGAATACAAGCGGTCCTATAGGTGAATTAAGACATCCTATAGACATCCTGTAGGACAAACTGTAGTGGCTTGTTTTGAGGCTGATTTGTGTGAAATGCATCATGAAAGATAAGAGAAGACCCCTACTTGCCTCCCAAGCCATATGGCCCATTACAACCATCTCTCCACACCTAACCCACCTGCCATACAATCAAGAAGAATTAGCATTCATGTCTTTACAAAAAGATGAAAAGAAAAGCTTGTTATGCTTATTCATATGCACAGTAGTTAAGTGTTTGATTAGATCAGATTGCATGCTTAGGGTAGTTAGGGTTTCACATATTTTAACTTAGAATTATTGTGTAGCAATGTATCTTAACAAATAGCTAGATGTGTGGTGTTTTTTAAGCATCTATTTCAGTCTTTCTTTACTGCAGTAGGTAGCATTTCAATTCTCTCAATTATGGTAAAATTCTCCTTTCTCAATTGGTAATCAAACTTCTTCTAAATCAATAGAAGTTTGGTTTGAGCAACCCTAGTGGTCTATCGCCTAGATCAGTAGTGACAAAAGAGTGGACCCATTGCATCTATTTGCATATACAACATTGTCACCTCCAAGTTTGTACGAACCCCGAATTGATGAAGTAAAGTTGGTAGCCCTAGGAGTTGCAACATTCTTGTTTCAATATTGGTGCTCATCACTTTTTGGTGTCGTTTCTAGGGAGGAATCTGGGTAGATGTGAATTCTTCTTTCTTTCATCCATTTCTTATCTCTTTCATTCTGCTATTAGTTTCATTTCTGTACGATAGTTGTAAGTTGGTTTTCTTTCCTTTCTGTTCTACAAGTGATTTGATTCAACAATTAGTTTCAATTCACTTGTCTTTTCTATTTTGCAAATAGTCCTAGAGCTTAGAAAAAAACACTTCTTTCATGCCTCGTAGGTGTTAGAGTTGGTCTGTTCAGTCCTCCGTCAGAGATCAAAACTCTTTATGCATTTCACTTTTAGGTGTCCCGCTCCATTCACTCAGCTACATTATGCTAGGGGCATGCCATAATCTAAAGGAAAAGGTCATGCTAGTCATTTCCCCTCATGTCTGGCTCCTGCTGGCTTAGGTCTTTTGTCAATGATCACCAAAGTCCATGACAGTCAAGGTCTGGTCCTTTAATGGAAAAAAGTCAATTTCGAGCATTACGTCTAGGGATTAATCAATTTGGTCTTCAACCAAAGCCATGTAGGCCAGAGTGAGGCCATTACAAAGTTATGATTCAGAGAGTTTCATCGTCATGTGGATAGACTTCGACTCTTCTTCAAAACTCTGTTTTGAAGAAAAGTCAAATAGTGTCATTGGTGATAAAATTTTCAAAAAAGTCGTCAGTTGATTTCTTCATATGCAGTCATGGTTTCCGTGGCCAAATGTCCTATCGTGCAATCCCTGAAAAGGGTGCCGAAAATTTCATCATTTGAGCTAAAATTTCAAAGGGAAAGTGAAAATTAGTGTTCCTTAAAGTCAGTGAAAAAGTGTCAAAACATAACATTAGAAAAATGGGTTTTTGAAGAAGCAAAAATTTAACCCATGACTTCCAAGTCTTTATATACAAGTTTTTACCAAAATCAGAGGCATTGTGCAAATCAAGTGCATAGGGAGAAATTGCAAAGTGTTTGAGAGGCAAAGTGCATGTTTGGGGAGAGTTGGAGACAGTTTCCAGGAGCGCGCCACATATACATAGGGGCGCGGCACACATAGAGCCACCCCTCAGTTCAAGTTTTCAACGGGCGCAGTGCACTGGGTTTGGCGTGTCGCGCACACCCACAAACGGCCAAAACCGTGCCAAATTTCCTCAAATTTCTTGTGAAGCCCCTCAAATTGACAGGTAGGCTCTATGACATGACTTGCTCATCAAAGTTTATAAATGATATGGTGGTTTATGGCTATGTTTGAATGCAACAAAACTCATAAAATCAACCACAAGAAAACACCAAAGGCCATTGTTGCTAGGGTTGCATAATTGTGGTATTGAGGCCAAGGTTCCATTTTCACCACCATTTTTCGCTCACCTACAAATTTTCCCTATCCTCCCTTTCTCATTTTTCCTATTATCCCTACCCTAAAACACTACCAAACCCTATTCCCTTTCCCCTCCTCTTATTTGTCAACATAACACCCCAAAACCATACCTTGTCAAAACCCCAAAACCCTACCCTATCAAATACCCAAACCCCCTACATATCCCTAAACACACTTCTCCCCATAACCCCTATTCTCATCATATTACTCCCTTCCTAATACTCCCTTTTTCATTGTTCCCCTTGGTGACAGACATCACAAAAGCACCCAACTTCACACCATCATCAAAGGGCAGCCTAAGTACAGTACACACAGCAGTCATGGCATCACAACATTCATCAAAGTATGAGATGGAGACACAAAGTGACTCATCCTCGGAAGAGCAGGCTCCCAGGAGACATCACAAGAGTGGAAAACATGTTAGGGATGAGCCCACTACCCTCACTGAATTACAAGCATGCCCTCTTGCCATGTCATGTTTCCAGCACCTAGCATGTTTTGAATTTTCTCAAAGGGTGGCTAATGTTAGAGTTCATCATGAGTTGGCCCGTATTTTTGTGCTTCACCTACATGGAGGTCAGTCTATCTTGGCTGGGGTCACCTTCATATTGACACCCGAAACTATCTCAGTGGCAACAGGCATACCAAATGTTCGAGAACAGTGGCATAAGAAGAAGAAGGTGGATAGGAAACACTATGAGCCTTAAATTAAGGCCAGATTCTTGAGTGAACAAACAAGAGTCTTCCCATTCAGATATTTGAAAGATGAATATGCTCCACTCATGGAATTGCTCATGAAATACCTCAGCTATGAGGGGAGGTTCTCTCGACTATATGCCTATCACATCAGGTTTCTCATGCACTTTACCAAGGTGAGGATGATGAACCTCCCATTTTTAATTTGCAGTAACATAGAGAGGATGAACACCTTCATCAGCATAAGACCCCTTAGCAACAGCTTAACAGTGTTTATCACTTTGCTCTTATCCGGATTTTGGTGGATCATCAGTTGGGATTGTAGGGCATTGCTTGGGAGGACTTCATCTCCCGTGACCTCTTCAGCACTTCACAGATACTATCAGAGGCAGAGCATGAGATAGGTGGTCCTTCTCATCATTATGAGTGCCATGAGACCACGACTATGCCATTATTCGTGACATATCAGAGAGGAAGTAGGCACTTGTTTGCAGCAGCAAAGCGAGTGTTATCTCCACCCGGGGTGGATGGGGCCTCACTTCTATCATTGCCTACATAGGTATAGGACAAGGGGAAGAAGCCCATGCATGATGAGGGGTCATCAGGTGAACCGGAGGTCGACTTCATCCTCATTCAGGATGATGATGCAGATGTGGAGAGTGCTAGACTTAGGATGACCATCCAGGAGCAGAACACGGAGATCCAAGACTTGTCACTCAATGTGGAGAGGGCCAACTGGATCATCAAGTATCCAGAGCAGAGGAACAAGCAGCTTGAGGACCAGCATAAGATCATGAAGCTGCAAAACATCCGTGAGAATTGACAAGCTGCCCAACAAAGGAGGATTGAGCTCACTACCTTGGAGTAAGAGATCAACAATGACCGTGAGTCCTGACTAGAGCGGATCAACATCTACCTAGAGAGACTACTGGAGAAGGTCGATAGAGACAAAACCATACTAAGGAGGATGATTTATCATTACAGGGCATGGAACATGAGTGCAAAGGCCCGGATAAGGAGCTTGAAGGCAAAATTGAGCAAAGCAACAAAAGAGGCAAAAGAAGCAAAAGAGCAAGATCGACTTCGAATATTGGCTAAAGTTTTTGTGGCCCAGCATAGTGCCTTTTAGATAACCTCCAGCCCAAATTTCAATAAATTTGGGGCAATTTTGGTCACATGGTAATTTTTTGGTCAAAACACAGGTTTTTTCTCCCTGTGCACCGCGCCACTAGCGCGACGCTTAGGATTGGGAGCTCCAAATGATAAATGGCTTGCATTGTTGGATTCAGCATGCAAAATCATGACTATTGGTGCTTGGACAAGAAATTTTGGCATGATTTGAGTCTCCAGGAGATCAAAAACACCCAAAAAATGGCCTCTCTGCCCCTATTTTGACAGACAGGAAGCAATCTTGGGAGAATGAAGATTTCGAGGGCAAAATGAGCACCAAATTTAGAAATTCCACTTGGGTTGGAAAGTAGATAGGACAGGATATCCAACAAGCACACTTGGGCACATTTTGAACTCATGAAAGTGCCTCAAAAAAGGCTCCAAAGTGGCGCGGTGCATATAGAAAGTGGTGTGGCGCATATAGGGAGAAAGGCCAATTTCACCTCCACTTCACAAAATTTCAATTCACGACTTCTCCAAGTGGATCCGCTCATCTACATTTCACTTTTTCAGCACATAAGGCAAAGTTTAAAGTATTTTCACTCCAGATTGGCTTCTATCCAAGTGGCAAAGGAAGGCAAACAGTCACCCAAGCCATTTGTCATCTTTGTAACGCTGCACCTATAGCTAATGGTTGGCTTTCCACCTCTATTTTGTAATGATTCAAGTAACTCCCCAACCCTTGGGCATTCTATCTCCTCATGGAACATTCTATATATTGTATGCAAACTATTTGCAAAGGGTTGGTTGGCTTGTAACTTCTGGGAGACTGTGGGAAAGAAACTCTGTTTCTTCATTGTATATTTTGACAGAGGATTAATGAAAGGCAGTGGCTCTATTTCATGAGATTCATGTGGTTGTGAGTGTAGCAAATGTGTCTCTTATGTTTCATATGTATTTCGTTATGTTTCATATTTCATTTCATATTCATTTCCAGTGAAATTTTCTAAGTTAGATGAGGTAGAATTCAATTTTATTGCTCTGCATGTGGGAAAATTTCATGTTCAGTGTTCTTTCTTCTGTTGAAAAGGATTCATGTGCGTATGCCCTTTTCACCCTCCTAAGCAATCTCTCCATTCCAAGTTGTTTCAAACTAAATTGCTAGACTTTTCGCCTATCTTGCCTCACGAAGTAATATGTGCCTTTGTATTAAATTCTCTGTTCATTCCTATCCATTGGTCCCATACCATCCCAGAAACACAGTCATTCATAAAATCACTTCTTGTATCCTTATTCACTTACTAGCCTAAGATAAATATTTCATTGTAATTCATCTCAGGCCATTTTGTTTATCTATTCACTGAGTGTGACTCGGAGAGAGCCCTCTGCTGTTCTGGTATGGATAGCTACCAAACTGAGCGTGGTTTGTCATCACCCTGAATTTTGCCTTCCTCTAGCCTAAGGAAGATTTAGGTGCTAACATAGTGGCAGCTCCACTGGGGAACGAAATCAAATCCACTTACTTCTTAATAATTCTAAGCTTTCGGATGATAAGTTTAGGATTGGATAGGCTGAGTAAGTTGGTTGTGTCCTTTGATTTTTCTCAATAGCATGCTGGCTTCTAGAAGATATACCAGAGCTAATCCAGATCCAGATCCTCCACACATCTACGAAAATCCCAATTTGATTTCAAGAATTCGTCTTCAAGAAAGCTCTATATCGCCCGTCTTCAAGTCCCATTCATGCCCAGACATTTTTGAGTATATTGAAGAGCTAGAGTTTGACGAGCAGTTTGAATTATCATTGTTCGAAACCAAATCCGAAAGGGTAGTTGACTCTACTGTCCACAATCCATAGTTTCTTGTAGACTTGGAGATGGAAAGGGATAATCGGTCGATTGATAACTACATTGTAGCTCAGCTTCAAACTCCAATTGCTAGTCCCTTACAAACTGTGCACACTCCTCCAACACCTCCGAGGACCGAGAGTGATGGCTGCCCATTTTGCACCCCTTCTTCTGCCTCAAGTTTTAGATGATATGCCCGCTAATTACCAAATAAAAATCCTATTTTTTGATGGCACCCCTAATGGCATTACTGCTCAGCAACATGTGGACAGAATGGCATATTTCTATGAACTTCATGAGATCGATGCGGAGAATGTGGCATTTGTAGGTGAAGTGAGGAAATGGTTTAGAGGTTTGCCGGTTGCACGTATCGCTACCTTGGCCGACCTACAAAGACAATTTTTAAACCGGTGGGAAGTGAAAAGGAATCCTCTTCAAATTCTGGCTAAATATGAGCAAATCAAAAGAAACACTGGTGAGTCAGTCCAAGACTATTGCATTAGATTCAATTCAGTTTATAATGAAATTCTAGATCATCTAAGGCCACCTATGGGACTAGCCATGGTGAAGTTCCCAGATGGTTTTGATGTTGACATGGCTTATCGATTAAGAGAAAGAGAACTGTCCACAATGGAAGACATGCAGAAGATAGTGGTCAACGTTGAAGCAAATCTGCTTACCAAGAGAGCTAAAGCAAAGGCAGGAAAGAAGGTCACTACAAAGGAAGAATCTTCCTCGGTAGATTAGCTACTTTGGAAGGTAGAGAAGATGCTTGAAAGGGTAAAACTTGACAAACCGGAGCGGCAAGCTAGAAATCCTAACTTCCGTGGTCAGCAACAACCACAATATAGAATAAGACAGAGAGATCAGCAAACCCAAAATCCTAACTTCCGTGGTCAGCAACAACCACAATATAGAATAAGACTAGAATCAGATGAGGACGGGAATATAATAGGTGAAGCAAATCACCTCTTTACTCCTGATGATTTTCCTATTTATCTCACTGAGGATGAGGAGTATGCAGAAAGTTCGGCTGTACACAAAGATTTAGATTTCATTCTAGCAAATGACACCGTCTTGGAGGAAGAATCAGATGAATACCAAAGAGGCTATATGAATGTTTTGTCCACCCAACAGCAGGGATATTCACTTAGAAACAGAGATGTGTCGATCAAACCAATTCAGAAAAGGAAGGAGGTTGAGGCATCAAAGAATGACTCATCAATTGCATAAAGGAAAGGAAAGGAGGCGGTTGATCCGGAGAGAAGCAAATCACCATCAGCAGAACAATCACATCAGGAAGTTGCCTTGAAAGAAAAGGAATGGAAAGAAATCCTAGTCAAAGAGGTAGAAAAGATTCCCGCTTTTAATTTAGAGAATGAGATTTCTAAATTAAAGGTATCCATTCCCTTGACTGAAATAATGAGGAATAGAAATTATAGAGGACAAGTATCTAAAATGTTGACTTTGGATCCAATGTCCGACATGGTGAATGTCGAAGATGATCAACCTGAAATGATTTTTGGGCCAGCATCGAATGGTGAGTCTCCTGATAGTGATGTGCCACCTTTTTATATCAGTTTAAGATTGCATTATTTTGTGTTACATAACACCATGTTCGATTCTTGAGCTTCTCACAATATCATGCCCAAGGCTATGGATAAGCTTGGTCTGGACATCACCCGACAATACCATGATCTCTATTCATTTGATTCCAGTAGAGTAAGATGTATAGGACTCGTCAAAGACTTGGTTGTGAGTCTGGATCAGATCCCAATGAAGAATGTTTTGATGGATGTTGTGGTAGTAGATATTCCTCCAAGGTTTGGCATGCTTCTTTCCAGGTCTTGTGTGGAAAAATTGAAAGGGACACTACAACTAGATTTCTCCTATGCAACGATTTCGATGTTTGGCCAAATGAAGAAATTGTATCAGGAACAAAAAATGAAATACATGATCACAAGAAAGGAGAAACCAATAAATCATCCAATTAATTATGTACATACATATTTAGAGTCTTTTGTTTTCTATTCAGATAGTTTCAATGATATAGATAGTCAGTTAGTAGAAGCAGATGATATTCCGGAAATAACATAAAAATATCAAGCAAAGCATCCTAGGATGCGGGCTTACCGTAATGCAGTCCTAGACATCCTAAAATTATTTTCAGAATACACCTTGACATGTGTGCCTCGTATACAAAATAGTATTGTTGATTCTCTTACCAAGGCAGCAAGTAGTTTGAAGATCCCAATGAACTCTAGTAATAAATTCGAAATCCATGTCAAGCATCGTCCAACCGTTCTAGACAATCAGAGATATTGGCAAGGTTTCCAAGATGATGAGGAGATTGATGATTTTATGCAAAACAAAGGCAAGTTCAAAGAGACCTCAACTGATGTAGAAAATGACAATGGTAAAGGTAATGGTACAGATGAGGTGCAGATCAATGAAATGAATGTGTTGCAGCTGAAGAATAACGTTATTCCTAAAGGCTTAATACCTCTAGAAGAACTCTTTGATCAAGATGATGTAGCCCGCAAGCCATAAGTGCAGCCAACAGAGAAGGGTGTGGAAGAGGTCAATATCGGAACAGCTACTAATCCTAAATTAGTAAAATTGTCCAAAGCATTGCCACCAAAGATCAAGGACAAATATATCAGTTTGATGTCTTCATTTGTAGATGTGTTTGCTTGGGACTATTCTGACTTAAATACATATGATACCAACATAATTAAGCACACTATAGCCATCAAGCCCAATCAAAAACCATTCAGACAGAAGTTGAGGAGGCTAAATCCAAAGTTTCTGCCATCTATTGAAAAGGAGATAAACAGGTTGTACAAATCAGGGATCATTGTGCCAATCAGATTTTCGAATTGGATCTCTAACTTGGTGCCGGTACGAAAGAAGACAGGTGAGATTCTCTTATGCATTGATTTTAGAAATCTCAATAAATTTTCATTGAAGGACAACTATCCACTGCCCAAAATGGACCATATACTTCAATGAGTAGTGGGAGCATCTCGTATGTCACTACTTGATGGTTATTCCAGATATAACCAAGTTTCTGTCCATGAAGATGACCGAGACAAGACAGTGTTCACCACTCCATGGGGAACCTTTCATTACACTAAAATGCCTTTCGATTTGAAGAATGAGGGTGCCACATTTCAGCAGGCAATGGACTTGGATTTCGCAAATGAGAAGGATGTCTTTTTGGTGGTGTACCTGGATGATTTGACGGTGTTTTCCAAATCTGATGAAGAGCACATGTACCATCTTAAAATTGTCTTCCAAAAGTGAAGAAAATATGGCTTGTCGTTGAATCCGAAGAAGGGCTTGTTCGCCATGGAGGAAGGCAAACTACTCGGGCACATTATCTCAAAAGATGGCATTCGTATTGACCCAGCACATGTTCAAGAAATTCAACAAATCGATCTGCCCCGGAATAAAAAAGAGATACAATATTTCAATGGTAAAATGAATTTTCTACGCCACTTTGTACCTAATCTTGTTGAACACCTAAGAGAGATGAAAAACATGCTTAAGAAGGACATCCAAGTAAAATGGACAGAGGAGGCTATAAAATTTTTCAAATTGGTCAAATTGGCTCTTTCCTCAGCTCCAGTTCTAGTCAGCCCGGGCTACACTTAGGATTTCATATTGTTTTCATTCGCTTCGGAGCATACTATGGCAGCTATCTTATTTCAGAAAAGAGATGATCACGAAAGACCCATTGCATTCTTCAGCAGAGCTATAAGAGATGCACCTTTAAAGTACAACATCATTGAGAAGCTAGTCCTTGCACTTGTGAAGGCACTGAAAGATTTCCGGGTATATATTCTACATTCTCATATTTTGGCCTATGTTCCTAATGTTGTTGTCAAAGATGCTTTAGTGCAGACCGATCCGGAAGGAAGATGAGGCAAGTGGATTGCAGCCTTATTGGAATATGTTGTGGAAATAAAGCCCACAAAGCTGGTGAAAGGACAGGGATTGGCAAAGTTAATGGCTGAATCAAACTTGCACGCCTTGGACATAAATCTGATCACTGCTAGGTCTGATGAGAATGAGAAAGGATCGTCAATTCAAGTATCTGAAATGTTTTCTCTTTCTCCATGGTATTCAGATATCATATATGTGCTTAAAAATTTGTCACCACCACCCGGCATGACTAGAAACAAAGAAAGAACACTCAAGTTGAAAGCTGCCAAGTTTTGCTTTCTTAATTCCGTACTGTATTGGAAAGATCCTGGTGGCGTTTTGTTAAATTGTTTGGTGGAAAAGGAAGCAAAGAAGGTCATGGAGGACTTCCACCAAGGAGACTGTGTTGGTCACCTTTTTTGGAAGTCAACAACAAATAAAATTCTGAGAACAGAGTACTATTAGCCGACATTGTTTGCTGATGTCTATAAGATGGTCAAGCGCTGTCATAAGTGTCAGATTTTTGAAGTAAAGTAGAAGTTACAGCCTTTACCACTTAAGCCTATAGAGGTGAGTGCCCCTTTCCAGCCATGGGGATTGGATTTCATTGGTGAAATTCATCTCGCTTCTTCCGGTCATCATAGATGGATCCTCACAGCAATAGATTATTTCACAAAATTGATCGAGACAATTCCCACCAGACAAGATACAGATGCGGTAATCATTTCATTCCTTGAAAATAACATTTTGTCTCGCTTTGGTTGCCCGAATAAGCTAATCACTGATAACGCAACAGCTTTCAAATCAAAAAGGATGGTAGAGTTTTGTCATAAATATCACATCATTTTGGGTCACTCAACTGCCTATCATCCGAAAGGCAATGGCTGGTGGAGTCTTCGAACAAATCATTGGTCAACATCATCAAGAATCTGCTGGAAATAAACAAGAAGAGCTGGCATAAGAAGTTTGTCAATGCACTTTGGGCAGATCGGGTCAGTCAGAAGAAATCCATAGGTACATCACCTTTCAAGATTGTTTATGGAGTTCATACAGTATTTCCTACCTCTCTCGCTGCCCTGGTAGTCAAACTTCTTTAGGAGGCCGGCAGTGAAGAAGACCCCATGCAGAGAAGGTTGAATCAAATGGTCCACTTGCAGCAGACCAGAGAAGAAGTTTTCAAGAACACATCCAAATTGTAGGAGAAAATCAAGAAAATTTATGACATAAAGGCAAAGGTGGACAAATTTCAGGTGGATGGTGTGGTGTTGAAGTGGGATGCAAGGAATGAGGAGAAAGGAAAGCTTGGTAAGTTTGAGAATCTTTGGAAAGGTCCCTTTAAAATTGCAGCATATAGTGGTCAGAATGCCTTTCTTCTGAAGGAAATGAACGGGGAAGATTGTCCAGGAGGGCCGATCAATGGTTGGCTGCTCAAGCGGTACCATTTCTGAGTTATTAACGTTGCTTCCACTATCACTCTAAATACCATTTTATTTCAGTTTTGTTAGAGTTTGTTAAGTTAGTCTTTGAGTCATTTCAATGTCAAATTTGAGTCAGTTTTTGGTCATTTCAGTTTCATAAATGAGTCAGAGTCCTGTTTTATTTTTTGAAATAACGACTCCATAGCCCAATGGATGAAGGCACTGTCTAGCTCTTCCAGAGATCTGTTATTCTTGGCACCTCCAAGGAGCTACCATCCCCCATTGGATCCAATATTAGAGTTGGTCTGGTCAGTCCTCCGTCAGAGATCAAAACTCTTTATGCATTTTACTTTTAGGTGTCCTGCTCCATTCACTCAACTGCATTCCAATAGGGGCATGCCATAATCTGAAGGAAAAGGTCATGCTAGTCATTTCCCCTCAGGTCTGGCTCCTACTAGCTTAGGTCTTTTGTCAATGATCACCAAAGTCCATGACAGTCAAGGTGTGGTCCTTTAATGGACAAAAGTCATTTTTCGATCATTAGGTCTAAGGATTAATCAATTTGGTCTTCAACCAAAGCCATGTAGGCTAGAGTGAGGCCCTTACAAAGTTATGATTCAGAGAGTTTCATCGTCATGTGGATAGACTTCGACTCTTCTTCAAAACTCTGTTTTGAAGAAAAGTCAAACAGTGTCATTGGTGATAAAATTTTCAAAAAATTCGTCAGTTGATTTCTTCAGATGTAGTCATGGTTTCCATGGCCAAATGTCCTATCGTGCAATCCCTGCAAAGAGTGCTGAAAATTTCATCATTTGAGCTGAAATTTCAAAGCGAAAGTGAAAATCAGTGTTCCTTAAAGTCAGTGAAAAAGTGTCAAAACATAGCATTAGAAAAATGGGTTTTTGAAGAAGCAAAAATTTAAACCATGACTTCCGACTCTTTATATACAAGTTTTCACCAAAATCAGAGGCATTGTGCAAATCAAGTGCGTAGGGAGAAATTGCAAAGTGTTTGAGAGGAAAAGTGCATGTTTGGAGAGAGTTGGAGGAAGTTTCCAGGAGCACGGCGCATATACACAGGGGCACGGCGCACACAAAGGGCATGGAGCACACAAAGCCACCCCTCATTTCAAGTTTTCAATGGGCGCGACGCACACCCAGGGCATAGCGCACTGGGTTTGGCGCACGGCACACACCCACAAAGGGCCAAAACCGTGCCAAAGTTCCTCAAATTTCTTGTGAAGCCCCTCAAATTGATAGGTAGGCTCTATGACATGACTTGTTCATCAAAGTTTATAAATGATATGGTGGTTTATGGCTATGTTTGAATGCAACAAAACTCATAAAATCAACCACAAGAAAACACCAAAGGCCATTGTTGCTAGGGTTGCATAATTGTGTATTGAGGCCAAGGTTCCATTTTCACCCACCATTTTTCCCTCACCTACCATTTTTCCCTATCCTCCCTTTCTCATTTTTCCTATTATCCCTACCCTAAAACACTACCAAACACTATTCCCTTTCCCCTCCTCTTATTTGTCAACATAACACCCCAAAACCCTACCTTGTCAAAGCCCCAAAACCCTACCCTATCAAATACCCAAACCCCCTACATATCCCTAAACAAACTTATCCCCATCACCCCTATTCCCATCATATTACTCCCTTCCTAATACTCCCTTTTTCATTGTTTCCCTTGGTGACATATATCACAAAAGCACCCAACTTCACACCATCATCAAAGGGCGGCCTAAGTACAGTACACATAGCAGTCATGGCATCACAACATTCATCAGAGTATGAGACGGAGACACAAAGTGACTCATCCTCAGAAGAGCAGGCTCCCAGGAGACATCACAAGAGTGGCAAACATGTTAAGGATGAGCCCACTACCCTCACTGAATTACAAGCATGCCCTCTTGCCATGTCATGTTTCCAGCACCTAGCATGTTTTGAATTTTGTCAAAGGGTGGCTAATGTTAGAGTTCATGATGAGTAGGCCCATATTTTTGTGCTTCACCTACATGGAGGTTAGTCTATCTTGGCCGGGGTCACCTTCACATTGACACCTGAAACTATCTCAGTGGCAACAGGCATACCAGATGTTGGAGAACAGTGGCATAAGAAGAAGGTGGATAGGAAACACTATGAGCCTGAACTTAAGGCCAGATTCTTGAGTCGTCTCACAAGAGTCTTCCCATTCAGATATTTGAAAGATGAGTATGCTCCACTCATGAAATTGATCATGAAATACTTTAGCTGTGAGGGGAGGTTCTCTCGACTATATGCCTATCACATCAGGTTGCTCTATGCACTTTACCAGGGTGAGGATGATGAACCTCCCATTTTTCATTTGCAGGAACATAGAGAGGATGAACACCTTCATGCAACATAAGACCCCTCAGCAGCAACTTAACAATGTTTATCACTTTGCTCTTATCCGGTTTTGGTGGATCATCAGGTGGGATTGCAGGGCATTTCTTGGGAGGAATTCATCTCCCGTGACCTCCTCAACACTTCACAGATACTATCAGAGGCAAAGCATGAGATAGGTGGTCCTTCTCATCATTATGAGCGCCATGAGACCACGACTATGCTAGTATTCGACATATCAGAGAGGCAGTAGGCACTTGTTTGTAGCAGCAAAGCGAGTGTTATCTCCACCCGAGGTGGAAGGGGCCTCGCTTCTGGCATCGACTACACAAGTACAGGACAAGGGCAAGAAGCCCATGCATGATGAGGGACCATTAGGTGAACAGGAGGCCAACTTCATCCTCATTCAGGATGATGATGCAGATGTGGAGAGTGCTAGACTTAGGATGACCATCCAGGAGCAGAACACGGAGATCCAAGACTTGTCACTCAATGTGGAGAGGGCCAAATGGATCATCAGGTATCCAGAGTAGAGGAACAAGAAACTTTAGGACCAGCATGAGATCATGGAGCTGCAAAACATCCGTGAGAATCGACAAGCTGCCAAACAAAGGAGGATCGAGCTCACTACCTTGGAGCAAGAGATCAACAATGACCGTGAGTCCTGGCTAGAGCGGATTAACATCCACCTGGAGAGACTACTGGAGAAGGCCGACAGAGACAAAAACATACTGAGGAGGATGGTTTATCATTACAGGGCATGGAACATGAGTGCAAAGGCCCGAATAAGGAGCTTGAAGGCAAAATTGAGCAAAGCAACAAAAGAGGAAAAAGAGGCAAAAGAGAAAGATCGGCTTCAAATATTGGCTGAAGCTTCTATGGCCTAGCATAGTGCCTCTTAGAGAGCCTCCAGCTGAAATTTCAAGAAATTTGGGGCAATTTTGGTCACATGGTAATTTTTTGGTCAAAACACAGGTTTTTTGTCCCTGTGCGCCGCGCCACTAGCGCGACGCTTAGGATTGGGAGCTCCAAATGACAAATGGCTTGCATTTTTGGATTCAACATGCAAAATTACGACTACTGGTGCTTGGACTAGAAATTTTGGCATGATTTGAGTCTCCATGAGGTCAAAAACACCAAAAAAATGGCCTCTTTGCCCCTATTTTGACACACAGGAAGCAGTCTTGGGAGAATGAAGATTTGGAGGGAAAAATGAGCACCAAATTTAGAAATTCCACTTGGGTTGGAAAGTACATGGATAGGCTTTCCAAAAAGCACACTTGGGCACATTTTGAACTCCTGCAAGTGCCTCAAAATAGGCTCCAAAGTGGCGCGGCACATATAGGGAAAAAGGCCAATTTCACCTCTGTTTCACGAAATTTCGATTCGCAACTTCTCCAAGTGGGTCCGCTCATCTATATTTTACTTTTTTGGCACATAAGGAAAATTTTAAAGTATTTTCACTCCAGAATGGCTTCTATCCAAGTGGCAAAGGAAGGCAAATAGTCACCCAAGCCATTTGTCATCTTTGTAACGTTGCACCTGTAGCTAATGGTTGGCTTTCCACCTACATTTTGTAATGATTTGAGTAACTCCCCAACCCTTGGGCGTTCTATCTCCTCATGGAACATTCTATATATTGTATGAAAACTATTTGCAAAGGGTTGGTTGGCTTGTAACTTCTGGGAGACTATGGGAAAGAAACTATGTTTCTTCATTGTGGCAGAGTTTCATGAGATTCATGTGGTTGTGAGTGTAGAAAATGTGTCTCTTATGTTTCATATGTATTTCGTTGTGTTTCATATTTCATTTCATATTCATTTCCAGTGAAATTTTCTAAGTTAGATGAGGTAGAATTCAATTTTATTGCTCTGCCTGTGGGAAAATTTCATGTTCAGTGTTCTTTCTTTTGTTGAAAAGGATTCATGTGCGTATGCCCTTTTCACCCTCCTAAGAAATATCTCCATTCCGCGTTGTTTCAAACTAAATTGCTAGACTTTCCGCCTGTCTTGCCTCACAAAGTAATATGTGCCTTTGTATTAAATTCTCTGTTCATTGTTGTCCATTGGTCCCATACCATCCCAGAAACACAGTCATTCATAAAAATCGTTTCTTGTATCCTTATTCACTTACTAGCCTAAGATAAATATTTCACTGTAAGTCATCTCAGGCCATTTCGTTTATCTATTCACTGAGTGTGACTTGGAGAGAGCCCTCTCTTATTCTGGTAGGGCTAGCTACCAGACTGAGCGTGGTTTGCGGTTACCCTGAATTTTTCCTTCCTCCAGCCTAAGGTGGATTTAGGTGCTAAAAGTAGGAATAGGGATAACTTAGGAAAATTTCTGCCAAATTACCCAAACACTTCCAACAACCAACCTTCCCTCTTCTTTGTGCCTGTCAATTAGAGGACCCCTTAGGGGAAGAGAAGAAGAACCCATTCCAACTTACCTAATGGCTGAAAATAGAAATGAAAGTGGGGATAGAGAAAGAATTGAGGGTGCTTTTCCCTCAAATAAACCAATGGGAATGACAAGATGAAGAACATAAACCCCTATACCCCTCCTCACATCCATGGCCTGACCTCGGAAGATCCAAATACTTTCTTGTTTGAATTTGTTGTCATATGCAGAACTTATGACCACACCACTGATGATCATAAGTTGAAATTATTCCCATCCACTCTCAAGGATGCAACTTTGCACTAGTTCATCGGTTTACCTGGGGATAGTATCACCACCTGGGCTCAGATGCAGCAAGCTTTCAGCAACAAGTATAAGGACTGTTGTAGGTCCAAAGACACTAAAGAGGAAATTTTTAGAATGAGCTTGGGGCATGATGAGTCCTTAGAGAATTATGAGTAAAGATTCCAACTTAGCTATAAAAGGGCTAGGTGCACACTTGATCCTGAGTCACTTAAGCTAGTCCTACTCAAGGGATCAGAGAATATCTCGTGGATACCCTAGACCTGTTATCAAGAGGGGACATCTACCAGCTACCCTAGGAAGATATCAATACCAACTTTAAGAACCATTCTAGGGTGGCTAGGAAAAAAGGTAGGGGTAGTCAAACAAGTGGCCATCTCATCCTCTTCCAACATATCTATAAAAAGTGAAATTGGAAACATGTTGGAATATTTTAAGAGTGAAATGATACAAATCCTTGCCCTATAGATTGACACTATTCCAATCAAGAGGAGTCAGAGAAATCATTAGCCATCTTCTGCCCAAGATGCACAAGGAGGAAACCTAGGAATGAATGTCCAATAAACCTGGTAGAAATCTACTCAGTGTAAGAAGAAAACCACTCCACAGATAAGTGCCCTTCTCTACCTAGACTAAAATTTGTGTATTAGGGAACTAAAGAGGTGACTGAATAACTCTGTTACATAAATCAAAGAGGACCTCATGGGCCTCGACCATACCAGCAGGGCATACAAGGGTCATCCTATGAGTATTACAACCCTAAATAGAAAACATTCATTCCCTCTTAGGGGCCCCCTTCTCATCCCTACTTGTCTACACCTTCTCCATGGTCTTTTGCACCCTAATACCATTCCCAACTGACCAACCAACCATTTCAGCCATATACACCTCCACAACCTCAATGGAATGTACCACCTCAGGGGTGAAGGCCCCCATACAACAATTCTCCAACTTTATGGCCTTCACCTCCTACTAAACCACATATTTTACACCCTGCTCCACCTAAACAATCTCATATGCCTTCCCAACCAAAATTGGACCTGAACAATAGACAGGCACAACAAATCTATAGCGGAGAGACATCCTACCCTCATTATGCTATGGAAATGCAGGAGATCGACCTTAGATCTGGGAGAGTGCTCCCGGATAACCAACCTCCATCTCCACTTAAGGATAGTGAGGAAGAAAGAGAGGAAATTGTTCCTAGAGTGAATCCACCACCCTTTCCTAAAAGATTAACTCATCCAAACCAGCCTACCCCAGAAGAGAATGAACTTCTCGGTGAATTGAAAAATCTATGTGTCAAAGTCCCACTTCTCCAAGCCATTAAGGATATACCTATTTTCAACAAACTGATCAAAGAGAAGTTCTTCAAACATCCAAGGAGGTGAAAAAGACACACCCCTACCATTAATGTCATTGAGCCGTTTTCTGACTTAATGTTGGGGCAGGTAATTGGCCCAAAGTATTTAGACCCTAGAAGCCATGTAGTAGATGTACACATCAATGGCACCATTTTCCCACATTCCTTGATTGGTCTTGGGGATGCCATTAATAGAATGACTAAGGACACCATGCTCAAATTTAATCTCCAAGGTTCATTAAGAAAGACCACAATAGTCTTGCAGCTTGCAGACTGATCCACAGTAGCCCCTGAGGGGATTTTTGAGGATGTGATGGTCTCCATTAACTCTTGGGAATACCCTGCAGACTTCTTAGTTCTCCAGCCTGAGACCAAATTTAATGGTTATCCTCTCATACTTGGGAGACCTTGGTTAGCCATTGTCAATGCCTACATCAGCTGCGGAGTTGGAAATATTACTATAAAAAATGGGCATCTATCCAAGCAGCTAATCATGTACCCTCCTCCTCAACCATATTTAGAACATGATTTACCCTTATGGCTAGAATATTATGAAGAAGATGAAGTCTACTCCACCCAAATCTATACCCTAGAAACTGCCATGGGAGGAGGACAGCCTGATGAAGATGATTTGATTGAACACATCCTCCAAAATCCAACTCCCAACACCTTGTCTCTAGAGGAAGTAGTTAAGGAAACCAAGAACAACCATCAAATTGATCTATGCTTAGCTAATTCAAACCTTACTCATGCCAAGAATATATAATTCAGCCCTGAAAGAACACTGGAAATCAACCCTCTCTTTCTGTACACAAAGAAGAAGAGTTATGTAAGATGTTAAGACAACATTTGGATTCCTTTACTTGGAATTAGAAAGAGATGAAGGGAGTGCACCCCTCGGTGTGTACTCACCACATTTATATCAAATAAGTTGCAAAAGTTTGAAAACCCCAAAGGAGAATGAATCCATCTCTCAAGGATATAGTCAAATAAGAGTTGCAAAAGTTGTTGGATGCAAGATTCATCTACCCTATCTCAGACAGTGAGTGGGTGACTCCTTTGGTGCTAGTTCCAAAAAAAATGGAAAGTGGAGGATTCATGTTGATTAGAGAGAGTTAAACAAAGCAACAAAGAAGTACCATTTCCCTCTCCCTTTCATTGACCAAGTGTTGGATGGCCTGGAAAGGAAAAAAATTTATCTTTCTTAGATGGGTTCAGCGGGTACAATCAAATCCAGATCAGCCTAGAGGACCCAGATAAAACCACCTTCACCTATCCTTGGGGTACTTTTGCTTATAGGGTCCTTCCTTTTCGTTTATGTAATGCCCCTGTCACTTTCCAGAGGGTAGTCCTGAGTACCTTTGCTAAGCTATTCCATGATGCAGTAGAAATTTATATGGATGACTTTACACCCTATGGGTGTGATTTCCAGGAGGCTCTCTCTAACCTAGGTAAGGTATTGAACAAACACATTGAAATGAACTTATCCCTTAGTCCTGAAAAATGTGATTTCTTGATGACTACATGGACTGTTCTAGGTCACTCAATATCCAAGGAAGGACTGCAAGTAGACCCAAATAAGATAGCCATCATCAAAAGGTTCCCAACTCCACAAAAATAGAGGGATGTCAGAATTGTTTTAGTTTTAGCCTGATACTTTAGGAGATTTATAAAATATTTCAGCAAGTTAGCTTCTCCTTTATTTGGTTTATTGGCCAAAGTCACAGAATTTAATGGTTAGAAAGTTGTCAAGAAGCCTTGGACACCCTAAAGGACAAAATGGCTACTACACCTATTCTCTGAGGCCCAAATTGGGCTCTTCCTTTTCATATACATGGTGATGCCTCTCACAAAGCTATAGGAGCAGCTCTAGGCCAGATAGATGACAAGCTACCTTATGCCATTTACTTCATCAGTAAGAATCTATCGAAAGCCGAGTTGAACTACACAGTGACTAGAAAAGAGCTCCTTGTTGTTGTGCATTCATTGAATAAATTTAGCCATTACATTACCGATTACCAAACATTTGTACATATTTACCATGTTGCAGTTAAATACTTGATGAATAAACGTCATGTAAATGCCTGGATTATTAGATGGTTACTTTTATTGTAACAATTTGATTTAATTATCATTCATAAGCCTAAAAGGGAGAATTTTGTTGCAGATTTTTTATCCATATTGAGTTTACCTATAGGGGAGGAAGGAATGGTTGACGATTAGTTACCAGATGAACATTTGTTCACCATTTCAATTATGTCTCCATGGTTTTCTGACATAGAAAACTACTTGGTGTCTATACAATTTCCACCAAACTTGTCCTCCAAAGAAAAGAGAAGGATCATAAGAAAGGGTGCCCCATTCACTTGGATTGGAAGCAATCTCTTCAAGCTAGGTCCAGACTAGATTCTGAGAAGATGTGTCAGGGAGGAGGAAGTCTTCGATATCCTCCTGGCCTGTCATGATGGACCTTGTGGAGGTTACTTTGTAGCCAAAAGAACAGAATTCAAGGTATTGCAAGCTAGTTATTACTGGCCCACTCTTCACCAAGATGTGAGGAGGTATACCAATCAGTTTGATCAGTGCCAAAGGATGGGGAAACCTACTCCAAGGGATGAGATACCTCTGTAACCTCAAGTTACTTTTGAGCCTTTACTAAGAGGGGCATGGATTTTCATTGGGCCCATTGACCATCCATCCAAACAAAAGCAGTACATCATTGTGTACACTAACTACTTAACCAAGTGGGCTAAAGCCAAATCCATCAAAGAAGAAACAGAAGAAAATGTGGCTGAATTATTAAGAGAAAATGTGTTTTAAAAGTTTGGGTACCCTAGAGAATTGGTCACTGATCAAGGTGTTCTATTTACATCTCACATGATTGAGAATTTGTTAAGCCAACACAAGATCAAGCACGTAACATCCACTCCTTACCACCCACAGGCTAATGCGAATGTGGAGGTAACCAATAGAGTGCTAGAAGATATTTTGACCAAGGTAATTACCAGCAGTCGAAAGGATTGGGCAAACATATTAGTTGAGGTCACCTAGGCCTACAATACCACATGGAAGACCACCACTTGGTTCACCCCTTATGAGCTGGTCTATGGGAAGATAGCATTATTGTCCATTGAATTTGAATACAACACCTTAAGGATGGCAGCACAATTGGATCTAGATATCACCAAGGCACATCAACAAAGATTGCTCCAGCTGAATGGGTTAGATGAATTTAGGATGCAGGCCCTCCTACACACAGAGGTGACTCAAGTTCAAACGAAAATTTGGCATGACAAGAATATAAAAGATAAACAATTTCAAGAAGTTGATTGGGCTTTGTTGTATGATTCTCGATCCAAGGATTTTAAAGGTGAGTTAAGGACTAGATGGTTAGGGCCTTATGCAATAGAAAATTGTAATGATAATGATGTTGTGTAGATAAGAACGATTGATGCAGAGGCTATCCTTTTTCTTGTCAATAGGTATAGAGTAAAGATATAAAAGAAGCCCTTATCAAGGCAATAATTAACCAATAGTATCAGTAAGACAATGATGGTGGTGGAGCAAGTCTCATCTTCCACCCTAACAAGTCCTTAAAGAATAAAAAAAGAAGAAAAAAGCAAAAAGAAAAAAAGGAAAAAGAGAAAAAATAAAGAGACTCGGTTGAAAACCTCCATGAGGCACCTGAGTCCCACTATTGGGTTGAAAACCTCTTGAGGCAGCCCAAGGGTGTTTTAAAGAAAAAAGAGGAAAAATAAAATGATCTCTGGGTGAAAACATCTTTTGAGGCAGCCCAGGGTAGGCAAATAGGATGAAAATCTCCTTATAGGCAGACTAGTTGTTTTACAAAAGAAAAAAGAGAAAGGATAAAAAAGATTGAAATTCTGTTTTGCAGGTCAGTAAGAGGAGGATGAGCACATCAATAGAAGGATAGAAATACCTACAAGATCCATTTTTTAATCCACCTATCTCATATCTTCCACTATTCACCTATTCTTCCACTTATAAACCACTTCAAATCATCCTATGCAAACTCTATGTTTTCCACGGGATTCCTTGTAATCTTACAGGAGTTTCCTGTAGGAATTACAGTGACCATAAAAATCACAAGAAAGGTAGTCTGAAAGCAAGGCGATGACACAAGCTTATGTCTGGATGAAAAACCATTTTCTCCACCATATCATATCCATTTCTTTCATTACTATGTCACCCCTGCATCCATCAATGAAATCAATCCAAGAAAAAAAAACATAGATTACAATAAGAAGGAAAAAGAAGAAAACAAACAAAAGAGAGAGAGAGGAGGTAAAGAGGAACCATACTTAGAGGCAAAATATCTCATCTACCATTCCCTACCACCCTTCTCCACTCATTCCAACATCCCTTACTCTTCAGAGTTGAGAAAAAGTATGAAAGTTAGGGGAGAGGCGGCTAAAGCACATCCTGTAGGAATCCTGTAGCAGCCTATCCCACAAAGAAAACCACACAGTTTGCAGCCATCTTCAGAACAAGGAATCCAAAGATGAAGGAGCTCCTCCAAAGCTCCACAACAGCAAGAAGATAACCAGCACCATTCTCCAGCACCTGCACATCAAAAGAGACAAATGCACAGGAAAATATGCAGCAAAAACACAGCAAAGAGGCATCATTATCTAGCATACATCATCAATGAAGCACCTTACCCACAAGTATGTCATCTTACTCATGCTCTCTCATTAGTATGATATGATCAAAACTGTATGATTATGTGAGAGTTGATTTTATAAGTAAAGGTGGACAATAAACTTGGCCACATTTTGCCAGTCGATGAGAAGAAAACAATTAGACCACTCCACATGTGGAAAAAGTCAAATCGAGAGGAAAAGGGAATTAAGCCAAAAATGGTTAAGTTACGGAGGACAGGAGTGGGAGATGATTACGAGGTAAGGTATATTGATGGACTAATAGTGGGACCAACGGTCCAAAATGAGGTACTCATACTTGGACATCCAGCACACCACCCCACACGATCATCCATATATGGAAATAAAACATTGATTCCCATACAAAGAGAGAAAAAGTAACTTCGATAATTCATTGAATGAAGAGGTTGTTCTCAGCCATCCTAAAGCAATAGCTACAGGAAACAGTCAACATCTACAACATAGGAAACCTACAGGAATCCTATAGGATACAGATGAATCAACCTACAGGGCTTTCAGTGGTCACTAAGGTAGGTCAAATTAGAGTTATCTTCATAAGAATGTGGAAAATTGAGGTAGGAGTCATACCCTCCATGTTTTCCATTTGAAAGGAAAATTAAAATATTCAATTTGGGTATGAAATTTCATTACATCTTAATATAGGAGAATTGTATTGCATGTCACTAAAATTTAACATTCAAAACTCCCTCACCTACCAAAATTTTTGAATTGTATGCACATAAGCCTCTACAATTACCAGGGAGAGATGATAGGAGGTTTGAACAATAGAACCCACAAACATAGCAAGGATACATCGGCATCCTCCTATGATGGAAATTTTCACAAGGCATCAATGGATGGGGTTCTTTGAGAGGATGAGAGGATACGATGATGATGTGGCCAGAGAATTTTCCCTCTCACTCATACCCCTCACTAGGACCAATACCATTGTTGTGGTGAAAGGTTTATCAGTAGTAATTACCCCTGAAGTTACAAGAAGAATCACTACACTCCCTTTACAATTACCATGGAGAAAAGAAGACAAGGGTAACAACACCCTTGCAAAGAAAAAATTATTTTTAGAAGGAGAAGAGCCAATGGAGGACAAAAATGGGGTTAGAAGGGAGAGAATTCCATACCCTTAGAAAGAACTCAATTACCACCTCATTAAATACGTTTCATGTGAAGGGAGATACATTGTAGTGTATGGATACCACTTTAGACTCCTCCAACAACTCAAATTTGGAGAGAACACACCTCTTAAAAATAGATTCAGTATACCCTATTTTCTTCTACAATCAATGATAGACATGAGCATCAAAGTGCAGGAGGGAAAACATCAAAAACTAGCCCATCATGGGTTGATCAAACTCATCCTTGAAGATGCTCTACAAAAATTAAGACTCCTTATCGCATGGACAACCTTTACAAACATGCGAGCTGAAGGAGAAATTCAAGCTATTGAATATGATAGAAACCCTACTACTATTGAGGGAGAAGAAGAAACAAAAGAGGAGAAAGGAGAAGAAACAGAGGAGGAAATTTAACAATAAACAGAGGAGGAAAATGAGGAAGAGACAGAGGAGGAAACAAAAGAAGAAACAGATGAACAAACTGAAGAAATAGAATAAGAAGAAGAAGAGGAAGGTGGAGACAAGGAAGAGGATGAGAAATAAAATTTAAAATAGGAAACAGGACAGAGGTCTACAATTCAAGACAAAGAGGAAGAAGGATCACAAAGGGTATCCCTAGAGCCTACAGAGAAAGTGGCAATAGCCGCTCTTACTACCCTAAGTACACCTATCAAATCAAAAGGGGAGAGGCAAAGACAAACCCCACTGTACTTCAAGACAAGAAAGAGCACTAGGATTAGACAAGGAAGACTTCAAACCCCCACAAAAACTCCAATTTTTATTGAGGATTCACCAAAGCAACAAGAGAAGGCATCCCCTCTAAAGAAAAATGAAGGAGAAGGATCATCAAAACAAGCCTCTCCCAAGTCTCTAGTTAGCTATGTTAGGAGGCCTGTCATAAAGTCAACCTCATCAAAGAGAAAAGGTATCCTACAGGAGACGTAGACAAACCTACAGGAAGTAAAGGCCATCCTATAGGAAACTCTTTCAAACCTACAGGAACCATGGAAAAGAGACCAGGAAGGAATGATTGAACAAGAAACAAAGGGAGAAGGCCAAGAAATGGAAAAACCTAGCCCACAACCAAACCTTAGCTCCTACTATAGGTTCATTGAAGTATGAAGGGTGATACCATAGAATTTTTCAATTCCCCTATTCTTTAAACTTGAAAAAGAAAGGGCAAGGACACACAGGTGGATGCAAATCACCAAATCAAAAGGGGTAGAGGATAAAGGCCACATGGAGGAGAAATTGCAAGAGATGGGCAAAGAAATGAGCAACATAAGAGATGGAGAAGCAATGATTAAATCTCAGTTGGAGGCTGAGAACATAGGACTAAGAGGATAGCTACAAGATAGGGAAAGTCAATTGGAAACTATGGCCAGTTTGTCCATGGAGGCAATCTAATGTAGGATGCCAGCAAAGTCTTATGCCTTTTACCTCAAGGAGAAATCCCTATAATTCCAAACAAATAACCTACCACAAAGAGGAACTATGCCCTTCCAAGACTATATACAATTCATTGATCTCTATGATCAAAGCACCTTGGAAGATAAAGCAAAAATATCTAACTTTTACATACACAATTTAGCCTTGACAGATTTAAATTTGTGGGACCCAAATCCCAAGCTAGGGGACTTGCAATTAATGGCTTTAGCATCGTGGATGAATCATGAGGAGCAAGAGCTACAGAGATGAAAAAGGTAATGGAAAAAGAAGAGACATAACCCCTTATGATTAGGCCAGAACAATATAACCCAATGGTTGTCATCAGTGCCCACAACCTCATTGCAACTGATCCCAAGCTTGCACCAAGGTACCTTATTGTACAAGAGTAGGCAGTCATGCACTTTGAAGACATGTTCATATTGCTAGGAGATGACAGTATGCAAGATTGCCAAAGGAGATGGAACACCTTGCCTTACAGCCTAAAAATCATAGAATATCATTCTCCTGATAGAATGAGAGAAGCGCTAAATAGAACCCCCATGTATAAGCAGGCTCTACAAAGACTCAAAGTCAATTGGATTGTCTTGAGGCTCAGCCCACCATTGCTTTTAATAATGTTGGAAGGAAGGAAGGAAAAACAAGAAATAAATCAGTGGGAAGTATTGTGGGATAAACTCCCCTAAGGTCTTGGGTGAATACCCTAGCAGACTTGAGGTTATCTATGCAAAGAAACACACATTCCATACAGTCATAATGCTACTATAAGCAATCTCTACGATAGGGGGCGTACCTAAGGTCCTACGTTTGAGAAGAGCCTTCCAGGGTCCAAACCCTTCTTGGAGTTCCTTTTGCTCCTTTGACCTGCAAAACAATCAATTCAAGAAAGTACAGCAGTATATGGACTAAACATCATAAAGAAACCATCTTCATATTATAAGGAAAGGTAGTTAGTTATGCAATTAAACAACCGTTCACATATGAATCATAACATGAATATCATAAACATGAAGAAGGTCTATATCAGGAACAAAGACATGTGTTTCTTTTATTATAGACAAATAAAGTACAGAAAAGGAATAATTTCACCTGATTCGTCCTTTCGCAGGCTCCAAGCGGTACCGTCTCCCGGATTCATCCAGTCTCAAGCCTTTAACAAACTCCTTCCAGGACTTACTCCATGATATCTCAAGTAGTATGAAATCATCAAGGCACACAAGGAAACAAGGGTTTCCTGTAGAATGGGGGAAGTGAAGGAGGCACAAGGATCTTCAGACCTAGTCAGGGAAATCTCAGAATAGTAATCTTTCTCTCTCTTCTCTCCTCCTTTGGCCTTCCCATAGAAGCCTTTCTATACTTCTCCCAAGGTAGTTTTTTAGTTGGGAATTCATTGGGAACAGTTGGGCCACGGGCACTAACAGGTAATCAACAGGTAAAACCCGTGATCTCCGCCCAAAATTAAGGAGATTTATTATTTTTAATTGTTTCTAAACATATACGTGGGTTGGGTATACACAAACCCGCGTATACATGCATTTAGCTCAGGGAAATGTCACGTATAGGGAATAAAACACTGTTTTTTAAAATTTGGGACCAGGTCTGGAAGGAGGGGTTTCCCTAGGCCACGAGTGCAGCATCACAAACCTCAAGAGTGAGATTTCTAGCTATAATAGATGCCCCCTAATATATGAGGTCAGAAGGGGTACATGATGGCTGAAATGTATTAAGAAAGTTCATTGTAGGAAATCTGTCGAAAATTGAGAAGGGCTACACCAAAATTCAACTTGCCAAGCCACAAAAGGAGATAAGAAAGATGTTGGAAATAATACTGAGAGGGGGGATGAATCAGTATTATCAGATCAGTAAAAATTTTTCATTTTCTTACTCAGATTCATATACGCTACTTCAGTTAAGGATATCCGCGTGTATACGCGACTGTGTCTAAATAAACTAGCGTATATCCAGATTATTTATAAGTCAGATAATCCATTACATGTTGATGCATCAGAACTTCATTGACCATATGAACAATAAATAGAAGCAATAAACAGAACAAATCATCACACACAAGAAGCACACATGAACACCATGATATAAGGTGGAAACCCGATGTGGGTGAAAACCACCTACTGCAATTTGTTTCTATCTTCCTTTAATAAGAAACTTCTTTTACAATGTACTGGTGCAGTCCTTTACCAGTACACAGGCTGCAACCTATAGAGAGCTACAACCCTCTCTCATTCTCCAACTTTTCCTGGAAGGGAGCTACAACCCCCATAGTTCTTGTACTAGCTAAGATACTAGTACATATGTGCCGACCTACAATCTTTTCTCCTCCAGGTACCACATTTCATAAATTTTCAGACTGGATACACTGAAGCACAACTCTATAATCTGAAGGCCATGTTTCATCCGATTTTCATACTGGACCCATCAATATCATTGAAGCTCATAAACACTTAGCAACATCAATAGCCAAATACTGAAACCGTGTCAGCAAAACCAGTCACCAAAACACAGAGCAAAACACTAAACTCTGCAACAATATTAAGAACCAACTATATCATCAAAAATCACAGATTAAATGGTATACGCTACTTGGACTAACCAAACCTGCGTATATACGCGCTTTTACCAAAGCCAACCCACGTATAGATCTATAAATATTCAATCATGACTTGCAAAGATTTCAAACTTAAGTTATACCCAGTCAGATCATTACATGCGTCAGTATACAGATCTAGAATAAACATAATCAATCATATAGAGATAGTTCATTTCAAACCATTTGATCCCGATCTATCCTTAGGTCTTGTTCTCCATCAACTTGTGAGATCCCTCCTTAGCTTAGATCAAGTAACCCATAACCTGCATACTGTATCTCATCCTTCATCAGATATTCATGAATTTCTCACGCATCTGCCTAATGATCTTCTTCTCTTTTTATAGTCTTAGGCCTTGCTCAATACTTGGTCCAAAACCATGAAAAACCAATACCATGCATCCAATACTAGGGATCAACACATCTGACGAGGTATCATGGTCCAAAACCATAGGTTCAAAAACATAATCAATCATATAGAGATAGTTCATTTCAAACCATTTGATCCCGATCTATCCTTAGGTCTTGTTCTCCATCAACTTGTGAGATCCCTCCTTAGCTTAGATCAAGTAACCCATAACCTGCATACTGTATCTCATCCTTCATCAGATATTCATGAATTTCTCACGCATCTGCCTAATGATCTTCTTCTCTTTTTATAGTCTTAGGCCTTGCTCAATACCATGGTCCAAAACCATGAAAAACCAATACCATGCATCCAATACTAGGGATCAACACATCTGACGAGGTATCATGGTCCAAAACCATAGGTTCAAGTTCCAAGGACTAACCGCCACGGACCAAAGGTAAGTTTTCCAACATATACGTGCTTTTCCTTGCATGAATGAGCGTTCATACGCATACGCGACTTGGTAATGTCTAACCCGCATGTATACGCAACTTTGTCACAATGAACCTATGTATATTTATATTCTCTTCATTCTTGTAGATTGATCCTTGCTTTTGACCTTCTGCATAATGATTTGTCATCTGTGAGGTTTTCCATCAAGGACAACACTTATCTCATAATGCCAAAAATCTCCCCCTTTGGACTTGATGGCAAAGCTAGCTTGTCACACTTTAGAACTATCGTCTGATTCCTTTGATTTGTCCTGCCTCCCATGCATTCAGTCACCTCTGATATCTCTTCTGTAGATTCATATAAGTATATGCAAGTGAGATGATCTTTTATGAGAGGGTTTCCATCAAGTACAGCACATGCATCATAATGCCAACAATCTCCCCCTTTGGACTTGATGGCAGCAACACCAAATCACTCTCCCCCTTTGACATCAAGGGCAAAGGGCGAACCAAGATATTCTATTTTCAAGATAAGCATTCTGTTGTTCATACTTCCCTTGAGTACCTGCTGAAATCTCTAAATGAGCTCCCCCTTTATATATGCCAATGAGTACCAATCTATCCATACTCCCCCTGAGTACATGCTTTGCTGAAGTGTTGTTCATGCTCCCCGTGACTGTAAGCAAGGTCTGCAAAAGGTGTTCTATAAGAAGAACATGACTCTATACAAGACCTTCCTATCACCAAAAGACTCAATACATACATCTATCACCCAACCAAGTGGCGATCATCCAACCAAGTGTAGATACATCATAAATTTACATATGACAACCATTTACATCACATCAATCATCCTAGTCATAGTGGGGAAACCAAAATAGGCCGTTACATGACCTTGACACCATAAAAGAAATACCACAAAAGAGATATATGACATAGAGATGAAATATCTAGAGCAAGACTTATGAAAGTCACCGATAACAGATAGCAGCAACATCTGTCAAACACTTTTCAGATCAGCAACCATTATCTCCTTCTGTTTTCCTTCTGCACCTGTTCTAACCAAAAAAGATTGTGTACACGAACCAAGAGCTTCTAAGGTAATGCCAACAATGCATTATTAGAAGTTAATCTGCTCCCCCTGAACCTGTGCCAGATGGTCTCTGTCAGACCCATATCGGACTCTTCTCACCCAGAGTCTGGTCCACTAATTTTATTCAAACCAACATATACGCGACTGTATCCATAGAAACCTACGTATATATGCGGATATTCCTCATAAAACTCGCGTACAATTTCTTTTATATATCAGCAACTTGCAAGTGTCCTGTACCAAGGTATGTCTGCATCAATACATCATCATAAGTCATTCACATGATATCATATGTGAAAAAACACCATAGTCATCATCATCAAGATTTGCATGATCATCCATGTAACATTACACGGGAATATCCCTAATCTGATAATCATCAATCAACATATGTGAGACTCAACCTATCATTATATAGGTAAGAACATATCTCCAATAATTCCATGTATCCAGCACTAAGTATCTAGAGCTCAAGATTTTGTCAAGGCTTCTTTATATCATCAATGTCAACAATCCTCATCCACATGATCACCAAGATCTATAGGAATCCTGCATCATAACTGTATTATATGATCTTCATGCATATGAAGACAGCAGCATATGAGAGACTCATCATCAAGTAATGATATTGTGTATTCAAGCTTTGTACTTCTCCTTATTCTTATGAAAATCACCATGTAAGCATCATCATCAAGGATTACTAACCATAATGCCAACAATGCATTATCAAAGGCATATGCTCCCCCTCAACCTGTGCCATCTGTTCACTGTTAGATCTGATCATGCATATAACAGAAATAAGCATCAAGACATCATCATCAAGTTAGGATAAAAACACTTCTAAACCTCTTGCACGTATCAAGACATTTCCACATATCCTCAACAGACTGTAACTATTAACCGATAGAGAAAATAATGGACTGGATCATATCAGACCCTTTTTCTGAGCCTATCCCCACTGCTTTTCCTCATACTGACATATACGTGACTTTGCAGTGTCTAACTCGCGTATATATGCGAATTCCCTTTATGAAACTTGCGTATGAGATTCAGGACACTGAAGTTGTACACTTTCAGCTTCCCCTGAGTCTGTTATGACTGTGCTGTGCTGAGAATCCTGTGTTGTGCCACATCTTTCTGACTGAACTTCCTTCTTCTTCCATACCTTCAAGCATGTTGATGATTTATTCTTATCATGAACTTTGTTCCTGCAATCTTTTTCTCTATGTCCAAACTTGTTACATGCATAGCATCTTACATGTTTCATATTCCTTCTGTAGCAATCAGTAGCTTTGTCACCATACATATTGCAAGCAAAACAATATCCGTTAAAGTACCTTGAATGTGATGATCTTTGAGCATGATGGTCTCGAACCCTTCTTCTTCTGAATCTAGCTGCAACATGTCCAAGATTATGACATACATAACATTCAACATTATTCATAGGAGGAGTAAAAGATTTTCTTTGAGGAATTTCTTTCCTTGATTGCTGATGGATTTGACTTCTCATTTCCTTGTTGATCATTTTAGTTTTTTCTTGAGAGTTCCTTGCTTCACCTTGTGAACTAGATTCACCTTCAGCCGATTCACAAAAACCAAGTCCAGTCTTGATAGCAGGAGACCTTTTACTACTAAGGATATCATCCAAGACTTTAGTACTATCTTGAAATCGTAATAGTTTATCCTTTTCTTCTAATTTACCTTTCAACATCTTTACCTCAACTTGATGTTGCTCTTCCTTTTCAAGACATTGCTTCTTCAAAATTTCTTCTGACTTTCTTCCTTCTTCCACTTGTTGCCTTAGATTGAGTATCTTATTTTCTTGTTCTTCATTTGCATTCTGCAGCATTTGACGAGCTCTGGAGGCACATTCCAGCTATGATTCCTGTTTTTCAATAGTTTGGAGTAGATCTTTATTCTTCCTTTTGGCTTCTTCAAGTTCTTCTTTTAGTGAGAGGATTGTAGCTTCAAGACCTTCATAATCACTGGATCTATCTCTGAGATTCTTGATTGTTGTGCTGTTTTCATTGACTTCTTTTCTTAGAGATGTTACTTTATCATGCATCTTTTGAAGTTTGTCCTTGTAGGACTTCCTTATCTTGCTTTCTTGCTCTGGTTTGTCATGTAGCAACTTTAGATATTTGTCCATGAATAACTTCAGGTTGGCTTTCAGTTTGGTAGTTTCTTCTTTGAAGTCGCATTCCCTTTTATTCAATAGATCTTGTTGATCTTTGATTGTGTCTGAAAGCCTTTTAAATTCTGCCTCTATTTGATATCTCTCTTGTTCACCCATAAGAGCAAGTTCAGTTGTTTCACATTCCCTTTTGTTCAAAAGATCTTGTTGATATTTGATTATGTCTGAAAGCCTTTTAAATTCTGCCTCTATTTGATATCTTTTTTCTTCACCCATAAGAGCAAGTTCAGTTGTTTCACTATCACTTTCATCTCTTCCATATGGAAAGATAGCTAGAACATCAGAGGATAGCAAATTCATACTTGATAGTTCATCTTCATCTGATTCTGAATCTGAAGAGCTTCTTATGCCTAATCCCCAATCAATTCTCCCACTGTCATAGTTCTTCTGAGATGTCTTCTTCTTCTTTCCGGTGCTCCCTTAAGCTTCTTTCCCATTGTTCCACGGATCTCCTTCAATGCAGATCAAGCTCCTTCAGAAGGACCTGCTCTGATACCAATTGTTGGAAATAATACTGAGAGGGGGGGGTGAATCAGTATTATCAAATCAGTAAAACTTTTTCATTTTCATACCCAGATTCATATACGCTACTTCAGTTAAGGATATCCACGTATATACGCGACTGTGTTAAAAGCAACCAACGTACATGCAGTAATCTTATGATTTCGTTAGCTTATCTTCAGTAAATGCATCACAACATTATTAACCTTATTAACAATAAGCAGAATAGATCATCACACATAAAGAGCACACACATGAACACCATGATATAAGGTGGAAACCCAATGCGGGAGAAAACTACCTGCTGCAAGTCATCTCAATCTTCTTCTTAATAAGAAAATCCTTTTACAATATTTTGTACTGGTGCAGCCTTATACCAGTACGGGAGCTACAACCCCCTTTTCTCTTGTACTAGCCAATCCATTTACTAGTACGCAAGCTACTACCTGCTACAATGCTCCAAAGATTTCCTTTAGCTCTTGTACTAGCTTAGATACTAGTACGAAGGTGCTGACCTACAATCTTCTCTCCTCTAGGTACCACGTTTCATCAATTTTCATACTGGATACACTGAAACACAACATATAATCTGAAAGGCCACGTTTCATCCAATTTTCATACTGGACCCAACAACAACATTGAAGCTCATAAACAATCTTCTGAATTACCCAAGCACTAGATCAATACATATACAAGTGAGTCATCAACCAGATTTAGTCCATCAGATTACATAAAGATGAGTCATTAAGAACCTGATCCATTCATTCATCAATGTATGAACATTTAATCAATCACTGCTGTTATCAGAACTTAATACCAGAAATCAGACATCTCTTCAAAACCCAGAACACAGCAATGATAAACATGGATAGCTAAGTAGATTTCATGAGAAGTACGCAGCTTCACCCATATAACAGCTGCGTGTAAGTGCGCACTGTTTCCAACTGCTTCCCTGCGTACGTGAACACTCTGCCTCACAGACTTCCTGCGTACATGCGCTCTGTGTCCAATGATCTGCCTGCGCCCCTCCGCATCTGCAGCGCTTCTGGGACTGTGTATCTGCGCACCTACAGCACTTCTGCGCCTGCGTATCTCCGCACTTTTTTTTCATTGGACCTGCGTACCTCCGGGTATAGATAATTTCAAGACTTCAAGAATAACCCAGACTGTTAGATCTACAGATCTAAACATGCGCCGAGGAGATATCAACCCATTAGTAGATCCGACTTGTAGTTCTCATGCTTCTCCTTGATTTAGATCTAGCTATCTCTCATAACCCATCACTAGAATTTCAGATCTAGCTTCTTAAGATATTCAACCCAAGCATACACAAGCCAAATGATCTCCATTGCTTTATATAGGCAAGCTCTTCCTCAAATCATGTATCGTGGGGCTCAATAATAATAATAATATAAAACAATACCATGGGCCAAAACCATAATAACACAATACCGTCGGCTAAATACCAAGGGTTAAACATAAGGAACCCCACGTGTGCGCGCTTTACTGCCTTGAAGTGTGTGCACTGGGGTACGCACCTCCTGGACGGCTTATCTGCATATTAGGACGCGGTCCCTTCACGGTGTACTTGCGGGTATGCACTTTCTGTAAGGTGTACCTGCGTACCCCTTATTTTCTTTCATATTTGATAACTGATCATCAATCTTTGCTGCTAACTTGAAGTACTGTGGTCTATCACCTGAATGGGTTGCCATCAAGGACAACACTTTAGCCATAACGCCAACAAGCAGGTCTCTCTTGAACATGACACTTCCACTTCATCGTCGTGACTATTTGGGTTGGGTTATCAACTTGATGGTTATCATACCATTGGTCTATCATACCATCCATCACTTTGTTTTGGGTCAATGCTACCAATTCATTTTAGTGTCACCGACATGTTCAAGAGAAGTCATTCAATCAAAATTCATCCTTTGTAATACCATAAACCTTCATTTTTGTGATCGCCATTCCTTAACCTTGTGTCGTCTATCAAATTCCATCTCCAAAATCATTACACTCGATTCATGTTGTTGATGTGGGATACATCAAGGCCCTCATGCGACAAGTCACTTCTTGTCGACATCAGCGCATTATCTAAGATCTTGACTTAGAAACGCCCTTCCTGTACCATGAGGCTTGCATATGTCAATGGCAGGTTTCTCGCTTCTAGAAATAAGTTGACATCAATGGCCTTCAGCCAAAAGACTTTGTATGGTGTTTGACATCAAATCATCCATTCACACCATGCAGAATGTACTGCAGTACCTTGAGGATCATTATGATTACCGGTGATTTCTCTCGTGTCCGTGAAAAACTCACATCATTGGTTGGTAATTAGATGGTGTCTTCCCATGTTTGACTTCAGATCACATATTCACATGGTTAGACTCATACTTGCGTAAACGATTGAATGAGATAGAAGACCCCATATCTAGTTTCATTCATCTGGGCTGCGATTTCAGGAAATTTAGCAGATCATTTGTACAATGGCTTTACATTGATGGTCATTCTGATCATGGGTCTATATCTATAGACGACTGTTTATGTAATTGTAATGAAAGTTTATATGTTGAGCATGGGTATGCCTTCCCTCAACGATTCATGAGAAAAATCAAAATATCATGATATTGTATTGTAATCAATGCAGGTCACCAACCACTTCGGAACCTCCTCATCACATCGTAAAGCATTTCATTGGACATTACATTTTTCGACTTCATGCTTTAGGGGGAAATTGTTACAGATCCATTTGGGCACATCTCTCCCATAATCCAGATCAATGTTTTAGGGCTCATCAAACCCTAATTTCAGTTGTTACATGCCCTAAACAATTCAACCTTTTGAATGCCTCCTTCCCAGACAGTTTCATGGCCTAAAGACATCCTGAAATGACCTCTAGAGGGACCAGTACAGTTAGGCCCATGAAAGGGTGTGTTGCATAGTAGTTAAGTCCATGCCAGGGTGCTCTACAGAGCACTTAGGCCCTCTTTGACCTACGCTGGGTGAGACTGAGTGAGATTCACATAGGGTTTGGGGAATATTCTTACCTTATGGAGCCTTCTAGAAGATTCCCACACCTATAATCTCCTATGAGATCGAAAATGGATGAGGAATGTGTTAAGATACATCCTATCCTCTCATCCCTTCCTCCATGGAATTAATTTTAAATTTGGAAGGCCATTCAATACCCTCATTGATGACAAAAACTCCTCCATCTTCCTATAAATTGATCACTCATATAAGTGATCAAGGGGCTGGAATTTAATGATTGTAAGGAGATAATGTTAGTTTGAGAATTCAAACTATTGTAAGTGTAGTTATGTTGCTGGATTGTCATGATTATGATTTCATGTGGATGGAACCAAAGCTGGAGGATTGACTTCCAATCAGACTTCATGGTTGTAACTCTTCCTTCTATTCAATAAAGTATTTGCACCATTTTCCATATGCTTATCTTGATATGTGATGCTTATATGTGTGAATGTATCTAATTCCATTTACTTGTAAGCAATATATATTTTTCTTTGATCGTTTCTTTGTCTTTTATTGATGTTTACAGGTACTTCTCAAGCATGTTAAGTACAAAAAGGAGTGATAGGATCGATACAAAGGAGACAAGAGGAAAGAAAAACTACAAGTAGGTCCTCTCATTCTCTTTGTCTTATCTATTGTCTATAGAGAAAGGTTAAAGTGCTTTAAACTATTGTTCTAGATATATCTATTGTATAGGTAATTAGTATTTATCCGTAGATACTAAATTCTTTATAACACCTGGTTTTCAAGGTAGTCTTCCATGTATCGATTTCTTTCATTTGAACCTGGTGATATCCATACTTCAAGTCTAGCTTGGTGAAATACTTTTCTTGTTGCAACTGATCTAGTAGATCATTTATCCTAGGTAGGGGGTATCTGTTCTTAGGTGTGGCTTTATTCAATGCCTTTTAATAGATACAAATCCACCAAGTGCCATCCTTCTTTGGCACAATTGTAATGGGGACCCACATGGTGATGTAATCGGTCAAAGGAAACTATTTTCCAGTAGCTTCTGCAATTATTTCTTCACCTCACTTGCTTTTATAACAGATTGCCTATAAAACCTAATATTTGGTAATGGGGAGTTTGGAAATAACTGGATCTCGTGTTCCACTTCTCTCTTAGGTGGTAACCCTTTGGGCTCTCAGAACACATCTTTTTGTGCCTATAACAACTCCTCCAATTGATGTTTCTATTTATTAGTAAACCCCTCCAGGGATGCCTTACCTCTTATTAACGCCTCTTCAAACTAAAGTTCTCTTAAAAATAATAAAACATACTTCTTGTTGGAACTCATCAATTTCTTGGCTTGGTTGGCACTTACTAGTGAAATTTTCGACTATCCTTTTTGCGCGTTGATGATGAACGATTTTCCATCCTCGATAACCTAGTACTGATTAGCTCTCCTCATGAATGTCGTGTCATGCATGTACATGTACCAAATCCCAAACATGAATCCACATACATGAAGGGGAACCACATCCATATCTACTTCATCAATAAAATAAGCATTGATAGTAAATCTAATTTTGTACTCCTTTAGCTCTGCGACCTTATTTACCCATCTGAGTGGATATGGGTTTGGATGATCACAAACTTCTAGCTCTAACTTCTTGACTAGCTTTACTGCAATGATATTCACTTGTGATCCCGAGTCAAACAGAGCATTAATATTTTCATTCTTTACCTATATCTTTATATGGAAGAGTTTGGCCATTTCTTTCGCTTCCTGTTGCTAAAGGCTACTCGGATTCACCTCATTCTACACTGATATATAGACGATATTCTCAACCACATCCAAGATTATTTCAAATTGGTTGCTCGAATCATTGACCATGAAATTATTCTTATTATTATCTTTCTTCTTGTTCTTTGGGTTTAGCTCTGGATACAACTTACAACACTTCTCCTCTGTATGGCTATCAATGTTGCAATGGTTGCTGAGATATTTGCAGTAGTGTGCTATGGCTGCCATCTTTTTATCTTTTCCCCCATTTTTCTTCTTCTTTCCTTAGAATATTCTTATTTCTCCTTTTGCTTCAATCCACTTGATTTCACTCTTTTCTAGCCTACGTTATCCAGGTACTATGCCTATGCAAAAGCCTCATCCACCGATTTGGGATTAAACAACATTACATGTGTGCACATATGGCGGTGCATACCCTATAAGTACTTGAGGAGTAGATATGGGTTCTTTGTAGAGATACCCAACATTATAGCCATCTTTCTAAATTTTGTGATGTACTCCTACATGCTTTGGCCCAAATTTTTCATGAAGTAATGCCACCATATCCACTAGTCCTCCATGTACCAATGCGATAAAACTGTGACTTGATGAGGGTTTTGAAATCCTCCCACTTAGTCCCTGGAGCTTCTCCCTCCAAGCTTTGTGTGTGGCTCTCTTGCTAATTGAGTTCATGGCCCTCTAATTTCAGTCACATGAATGAGATCTTTTTCCCTTCCTCGATATGATGGATGTTGATATAAACTTCCAGTTGTTGCAATGAGTGGTTCAGCTTCAGAGCATTGATCTCACCATGGTACAACTTGATATCAACTTTTTCTTCAATTTTGAATAGGGATTCATTTACGACACTCGAAATAGGTTGATCTTTTCTGAGTTCTTTCTTTGGCTGGTTCTCTGTGTCTTCTCAATCTCCCGATCCCCCTTCTGATTTTTCCTCTCTATTCGAACCCCCATCTTCTCCAAATATCCCTAGCTTATTTCTTAGAGCCACCATGAGGAGGTTTACATTACATTTTATATCCGCGACTTGTTTTTCAAGATGCGAAAACCTCACCTCTACAGAATCACAAGGTTCGTTTACATATTCATCAACCATGATTAGGGTTTTACGATTTTCAACCCCACTGACCTAGATCCCTTGTAAATATCCACAAATACACAAAGAAACCTGCTCTGATACCAAATGATCTGTAAACTATCATGGATATTCAACTTGACACTTCGTCACAACATATCTGATAATAATATATTAAAATACTGAAATTTCTACACTATTGTAATTTATTAAACTTTAAGATCTCTTGATTTAACTGTAATTAGTACATGCATGTGAATGGAAATTATGTAGAAAAGTAGAGAATGAAAACATAAGCACAGACACACACAAGACACAACATATTCTCTTTGGGAAACACTTTCGGGAGAAAATTCATCTGGAAGGTGAGGTCGCTTTGATGTCTTTATTTCTTTGGAAATATTGCTGCATGTATAAAGAAGTAATGCCTGTGGTGCATGGTCTGCTACAGTGTATAGATCCTCTCTGATTTCTCTACCTCCTATCTATCTTCGCTATCTTTGTTCAACGATGGAAAAAAATTCTCTCGAAATAATGGATTGTCTCTTCCTCCTACTGGCCTGATTATAATACAACCGAATAGGCTACTAGTGGTTAAGTTTGACTACATCAACTCTTAACTAGAGTTACAAAATAGACTCTTTTAGAATATTTTACATCAAAAACACGTGGATAACCCCTTTTGCATGAATAATGGGGGATGACGTGACATCCTCCCAAAATATAGGTGTGAAAATAAGACTGTTAGCTTATGAGTGGCATAAGTTTTGCATATGGACTCCGAAGAAAGGTTTTAGACCTAATTCTCCAAACTAGGTCCCATCGGTAAAAACGGTCCCATGAGCTAGTTCCTCCACTTTTTCCACTCCAAATGAATTGAGGGGGATGAAAAAAAATACAACGATCCAATGCGGATCAGTCTTGATGCAGGGAGGAAGGCCTGTATGCTACCATTCTGAAATATTTCGTGGGGCAGTCCTTAAGTACCCTACCTATGACAAGGAGCTCTATGATGTGGTGCAAGTTGTGAGGAAGTGGAAGAACTATATTATGGGCAAGGAGATATTAAACCACACAAATCACCAGCCATTACAGTACTTGCAGGCCTAGATTAAGCTACAATAGACTAGGCATTACAAGTGGATAGGGGTTTTACAATAGTTTCTTTTGGTGATCAAGTATAAAATTGTAAGCACAAACAAGTTGGTTGGTATGCTTTCAAGGAAATCTACATCAAAGATTACCTCTTTGGGGACCCTTATGCACATGGATCCATTCAACCATGATGAATATAGAGAGGCATATTTAGAAGATCGGGACTTCAAGGAGGTGTATCAGCAATCACAGATTAAAAGTCATATGCACAATGGCAACATCACCATTGACTACCATCTCCGGGATGGGTTACTCTACAATCCGTATAAGCTATGTGTTCCTAAAGGTGAGTGTTTGCAGCTGATGAGAGAGGCTCACACCTCCAAGTTTGTAGGGAACTTGGATGTAAGGAAGATCGTGGCTAACATGTAGAGGTATGTGTATTGGCCCAAGATTCAAGAGTAGGTAGATAGGTTCATAAGAGGATGCATGCTTTATTGTACCAGCAAGCACAACAATAGGAAAGAGGGTCTATATTGCCCTTACTTGTATCTACTCATATTTGGGAAAGCATTTCCATGGACTTTGTGGGAGTTTTACTGACAACCAAGAAGGGACATGATGACCTTTTCATGGTAGTTGACATGTTCAGCAAGATGTGTGTTTTGATGCCCTGTAAATAGACCATCAATAGACAAGAAGCAACAAAATTGTTCTTTGGAAAAGTCTGGCTGCACTTTGGGATACCAAGGAGAATCCTTTTAGACAAGGACACAAGATTTCTCATTGCATTATGGAGTACAATGTAGGAGAATATGGACACAAAGTTGAGGAGATCTACAAAATTCCATCCATAGACAAATGGGCAAACATAAGTAGTCAACAAGACTTTGGTAGTCAACATGTTTGATGAGGAAGAGGAACAAGTTGTACCCTCTATGGAGGATTTGGCACTAGATGCTCAGGTAGAGTTAACAGAAGATACAGTTTTACAGAAGAGGTTGAGAACCACAAGGCAAGTTTAGCATGAACTTTTGGCAGAATGTGTTGAAGAGCCAACTTTGGGGCAAAGCTAAATGGTACACTAAAGAGAAGGTGGAGGAAAATTTTTCTCACCTCATTCAGTAAAATCTTTTCGGGACCAAATGCCTCCAAAAATGGGGAGGTGTGATTCAAATTGGATAATTATATTGTTTTTCATCCATCTTGATGCATTTGTGTTGGAAAAAGTGGAGGAATCCACTCACGGGACTGTTATTACTGGCAGGACCCAATGGGACTCTTTATGCTTTTGTGCAATGGATTTTTATGATATTCTAAACATAGAGATTTTTCCAACGACACAAGAATCACATCAATCAGAGTTCGTATGCAAAGTTTATTCCACTCAGAAGTTGACCTTCCTATTTTCACACCTATCGTTTGGGAGGATTTCGCGTCAACTACCACTATGTATTAAAAAGGGGATAGCAACGTGTTTGTGATGTAAAATAATTTAGAAGAGTCTATATTGTAGCTCTAGTTAAGAGTTGATGTAGTCAAAATTAACCACTAGTAGGCTATACAATTGTGTTATAACGGGGCCACTAGGAGGAAGAGGAATTTCGTTCCTTCGAGAGAATTTTGTTCCATAGCTAAGCAAATATAGGCAAGAGAGATAGGAGGTAGGCACATAGAGAGGATATGTGCACTGTAGTAGCCCACAAACCACATGAATTACTTCTTTGTATCTACAACCATATTTCTAGACAAAGAAAGAGAGCAAAGTGACCTCACCTTCCAACTGAGTTTTCTCCCAAAACAGTTTCCCCGAGAGCATATCTTGTGTTTTGTGTGTGTGTGTTCTTAATTTTTCATTCTCTACTTTTCTGCATAATTTCTATTCACATGCATGCACTAATTACAGATAAATCCACAGATCTTAAAGTTTAATAAATTGTAATATTGTATAATTTTAAGAGTTTTAATATAATACTATTAGATCTATTGTGATGAACTATTGAGTGGAATATCCATGGCAGTTTACGAATAATTATTAGTCCTAGAGTGAGGTTGGAACAAACAATATGGAGCCATGGACAACTTTGGTAGAGACCAATCTGGTGATGGTTAGTGATGCCCGACCATGAGGTGGAATCACTAGTTGAGGGTTGAGACAGTTTAGCCTCTGAAAGCCCTCGTTTGGTTATGTTTGGTTTATTCCATGAGATCCCACATTCACGATTGGAATATGAAACAAGGGTGATTGGCTGAAAGAGAGATTTGGTTTAGCCAATTTATGGTTAGGTGGTATGTGGAAGTCCCTGACTTTGTTGGATTTTTCATATCTTAATAATAGTTATTTCCTCTTGTATTCTATGAGTAAATGTACTTGTTATAATGTGGCTTTGATGGTTTTTCTATCAATATTATTATTTTGTTATATATTTTTTATAAGCATATTTAGATGACATATTTTAGTTATGGCTCTCATCATGCTTTGATTCGTAAATGAATGGGTATTGAATGCATTACCTAATAATGTTATGGAAACTAGTACGAGAGGGAATTAGAACTTGAATATTTTTGAGATAAGTATCAGACCCCTATGTTCAAATATGCATTCATGACCTATATATTACATAGTTCACAATGTGTTTGGAGAAACAACTATCATGGTTAGGCCTTGTTAGGTCAAGCTCTTATCTAAGTTTTGTGTTAAAGGATTTTTATTTTTGTCATATATTACTCTGGAAAGCCTCATCAAGTTCTGGGTAGTCATTTGGAGACTAGCCCTGAAAAAGTGATCAGATCTTGCGGTAGCAGGAATAGAACTGGGAGAAAAGGGCTACAATCGCTATCTTGTAGTCTTATTCATGCGAATCAAGGGTTACAATTGAATTTTGGTAGTATTGTGGCAATGTTTTGGATTTTAGGTCACTAAAAAAGGAAAAATTAACTCATGGTTTGGGCACCTGGAATTATGGTTTAGCTCTTGGGGATCTTGTAGTAGCTGAGAGAATTCAGTAAGGTTTTGGTGTGTTAGTTCCACTTCCTTAACTGCACTCACGAGGTTGATTCATATCATAGTAACTCCTTCTCACATATTTACACCTGTGGACTAGTGAAATTGGTTAAGTGTTGGAGGAGATGGTTACACACTATTATTTTTTTAGTTATGTTGAGTTGTTTAATATTGATAGATTATCCATCATATTGACTCACCCCCACCCCCACTCAAACTAATCATAATTCCAACAATCAATTTTAGAATGAGTCCCTTTAGGTTCAGTGTAATTTATGGAAGGTATCCCCAATGAATGATGGTTAATAGAATAAGAAGAAGCCATCTCAAAATATGACAAATCACACTGAGCGTTGTGATTATACGAGAAATGTATCAAATGTTGTAAAAGCCTATGGAGACGTCGAAGAAGATTTCTTTCTGATGATGAATACAAAAGAGAAATCAGATGCAGTACAATCTAGCATAGAAGGTAGATCACAAAAAATGATGGATAACCAAGATGGTAATACATCAGAGTGAGAACCATCAAGTTGGAAGGAAAGAATTAAATCTCGGCTAATGGCTCAAGGATTTTTATGCATGGTGATCTATAGTGAATGGGGAAAAGAATAATAAGTATAATACTAAATACATGAATATAATATTGAGTACACTATCAATATTAGAGTTTGATAAAATGATTTATTGTGAGACTTCAAGGCAAATGATAGATAAGCTCCAATACATCTAGGAGGAAGATAAAAAATAACCAAAGAAGATTGAATATCATGAACTAGATGATGTCGTAAACCCCCTTGTTACTGATCATCAATAGAACAAACTACATTCAGAAATTGAAAGTGAGGAAGATCCAAAGGAGATGAAACTTATTGGTAAGTTACTTCATCTTTCTTTCAGTTATTTGTATAAACCTTTAGATATTAATCTTTAGAAAGCGAAACAGGAGAATGAAAGAAGATCCCATGATAATATTCTAGATTTGGATAAATAAGGAGATGTAGACGAATGCGAATATACAAAGGAGTTGTAGAAAAATAAGCCTTTGACCCTCTATATTTTATTGATACATTGTGGATTGGGGGGGGGGGGTGGGGGGGCATTTTGAAGCTTATAGATGATGTTGAGTGAGAGTTTGGGGGTAATTTTGAAGCTTGTAAATTAAGTTGATGATCAGTTGGGAATACCCCCTTTAAATAGAGCTTAGAGAAACCTTGAGTTTAGCATTATATACAATCTTGACATTTTAGTTCATCTAGATTGTTCCATTGAATTATTACCGGTGATTCCTAGAGAACCAGGCTAAATAATGAGAAGAAAACAAAGATGAGACTTGAAAACTCCTACAAATATAGTGTGGAGAGGATTCCCATTGGAATAACGATAGGATATGAGAAGGCTTGGGTCTTTTGGTATCAATGGTGATTGTTATATTGATAAAATCTTGATATGAGTGATTTAGGCATGCTTCTAACTAGATCTGGAGACTATTGTAGTTGGTGCAATAATCAAATAATTTCTCTACACTTTTTGAGTTGATAAGACAAAGAGGGTAATGAGCGGATCTAAGGTGGTTATTTTTCTAGATACTATCTCATGTCAAGTTTTTTTTTAGACAATGAGACAGAGGAAAAGGGATATTTTTAACCACAATTTTTGTTTCTAGGTTTTATTCCATATCAATGTATTTTGTTTTTCTTGATGTTCTAGTTCTAGGTTAATGTCCTCTCATATGGGGAAGGAACCCTTTGTACTATATCCTGAATAAATTTTATCTAGTTGAGAGGAGATTAGAATTAATCTATATTGGATATTGTGCCAAAATCTACTCCATGTTCTCTCTTCTAGCTTGGGGTGCCATTCTTCTAAGGGTAGGTATTATCACCATGGTTTGTATATATTAGGGGTGATCCAGTAGTTAGTGAATTTTTTTAAGCCTAAAGAGGTCATTTGTAGGTATAATTCACCAAGGCCCTTCTTTATCTTAGGGCTTAGGGAGCTTCTACCATGATTCTTCCCAGAACATGGTTGTGTTCCCATATTTGACTTCACAAAAGTAGTATTGATGGATCAAGTGCACTCCTTTCTTGGCTATAGACTAAATGGATGAACTTATGGGAGAAAATTTCACTCAAATGATATGTTGAGTAGGCGTATGATTACTCTATTTCTAGTGCTAGAGGCATTTTGATATATTTGACCCTCCATGAATCCATATCCTCCATATTTTTATCTCTTAGGAATTTTGTCATGGTAGAGGGATCTCACAATCCAAGACCACCTTTAAATTTTGTAAAACATAATTTATCCCATGTGACTAAGGACCATTTTTCCTCCAATTAGGATCCTCCCAAAAGAAAGGAATGTTGTACTTGGTGGATTTCATTTAGGATAGAATCAAGTTCCATGAAGGCAAAGTAAAGATAAATAAATAGAACTTGGAGGACATATTTGAGAAGAACAAGACACTCTATAATTTTGAGAGATTAGATGCTCCATCCAGCTAACTTGTGGCTAAATTTGGTTATAATATCTTCCCGTAAGCTCAATTTGAGTGAACTATATTCAAAGGGAGACGCTATGTTTTTTGAAGGCAAACCATTGATTGAAATTTGAGAGTTCTTGATATATGTCTTTGCACTTAGAGAGGAGAATAGAAAAATAGAATTCAACCATAGCTTATTTGATATCCATACTCAAGGATTAAGAAAATTCATCTACTATTCATGACAAGATTTTTTCCTCTTAGATAGTTAGGATGCCCATGCCCATTCGGTTGTCCACGATTTTTTGGCCGATCAAAGGTAGATATTCTCTAAACTGGCATAATTGATTGATCTTTTTTTTCCACCACTAAGTATGAATATGAATAGGAAGGGTGGGAGAGCGATCTAAGTGGCTCTCGAGAAGCTCATAAAATCAAAGTCTTTGGATTTCATCAAAACTAGGGTCATATCGAAGAGCTTGTCATCCTGATTCTAATGACACAACACTTCTCAAACCTGAATTTGTATGTGCAAGTTATTGATAGTCAAAGGTTAAAGTCAAAGAAGCAAGACTTTTGTCAGTAGCTAAATTTGGAGCACAACTAAATCTAGGAATCCCACTAAATCTAGCAAAACCGATAAATTTGGAGGAAAATAACAAAGCAACAAATTTTCATCTAATAATAGCTAAAACTAGTCAAAATGTTGAACAATTAATTTTTCCATTGACCCCTAACAATATGAGGGACAATTTGATTTGTTATATATATATCAGTATATATATTATATAATATAGATATTATATATAATATATAATAATATATATATATATTATATTATATTATAGGGATCAGTGAGTTGTCAACTAGCTGACCTCCCAACTAACATTTAACAATATATATTATATGGGGATGGGTGGCCCGCCATTAGCATACCCACCAACCAATGAACCAATGGCTATATTATATATATAGGCATAGGTATCAATCCATGTTGGGCCAGACAACGACCGTCCAACAAACACAACACATTAAAATAAACAAGCACCATATTTAAATCAAACCAATGATATATTTATGGGAGCCATGGGGATTGACCCTGGGAAAGCCTCGTACTATTTGGGGTAATAACCAATGGCTTATGGGCATTTACTTTGTAAACTTCCCCATTGTCGTTATATAAAAACCTAGATTTTTTCTAAGAAAAACGCTGACAAAGCGAAGGTTGAGATCCTTTCAATGATGACTTTTGTATTAGAACCTAAATCAGAGTGGAACCATGTGTTTATGGAGCCTTGACCAATGATGGAACCCTGAGAGGTGAAGACATGATATGGATTATTTGAGGAATATTTTAGATTCATTAGAGGCCTAAATTATGTTAGCGTCAAAAATATGTTGACTTCATATTCAGATTGCTCAAAATGTTTCCAGGAATCTGATGGTGTAGATAGTTTTCTAATATGAGAAATCATTTTTCCAAATGCATAACTTTGAGCATGGAAACTTGAGGGTGGAAGCTTGTTAGAAGAATTTTCAATCAATCTTTTAGATTACCTAGGAGCCCATATTTCATAGTTTCAAAATGTGGTCAAATTTGTAATCAAATTTCAATTTTTTTGCAAGGATTTTGATGGCGTGGTCTATTTTGGCATTTGAGTAGCTAATTTTCAGGCCATCGTCAAATTGGGAGGTATATTGCTACATTTTGGTCACTTTTATTATTTTTGTTTTGGCGAAAGGATGGTTGTACATTGCAAGTTCTAATTATATATGTATGCTACTATAGGGCAAGCATATTTGAATCTTTGTAGGAAATTCATCATTTTAGTTGTTACACAAAAAATCGAGATGGTGTAGTGATGAAAGATGGCCATGTTGGCACTTTGCCAAAAAATATTCATGTTTATAGCGATTGGCCTTATAATTTCGAGACAAATGTGATGATGATGAGTATGATTTGAATATAATCAGTGGATTCAAAAGATCCACTTTATCTCGCGTAAGTGTGAGAGTCCATTTATGCCGCTTTTGTGAGAGATCATTCCTTTTTCATGTTGAAGGAGGACTCCTTATGAGTGAGAGTTCTTTGTAGGAGAACGCCTCTTTGGAGAGACATGCCACTGAAAATAAGGGTTGCATCCTTGTGTTGACAATTTTTCTCCATGTACTCATCATATTTTGTAGAGACTTATGAAGCGGCTTCCCACTTTTGACCCAGGGCTTAAAGATGTAGTCCACACTGGATGAAATTCGTTATCATGTTTTGTGTTATAATTGCTTCATGGATATTTGATTCTTTTTTATCTTGATGGATTGGTGAAGTATTTTTTAGAGAATGCATTTCTCAGGTTTCAATTGCAAATATAAGTGTTAGTAAAAGGTCCTATAGATGAAGATGTTTGTTTGAAAGTGTTCAACAAAATATCTAGATCATAGAGGATCTCCTTGACAAATACCTCAAGAATATTTTAATGAGTTAGTGTGAGAGTCATTCAAGAGGGTAAAGAATAAAGCGAAGGAAAAGAGGATTTTTGATCCACTTAATCAACTCTTGATCAAAACCACAAACTATGAGGATGCTGAAGAGGTGATTTCAATTGAGCTTATGAAACAAAATTGAAGGATCCATCTTGAGCACCATGCCTATCTTTGTTTCAATTTTTTTAAAGAATGGATATTTTCATTAGTCATCATGGTTCTATCTAATATTTGACAGTGTTCGAAATAACTTTTTTACTCTGATGATATTAGCTGTGGGAGGACATGTTTGAAACAATGGATATAATTTTGGTGATGAATTTTTATATAACATTACATAAGTTTATGGGCCTAAAGCTAGTTATATCATCCACCTTATCCTTATTTGACACCAGTGTGAGGAGGGTTGCATCTAAGGCCTTCAGGTTGGATTTTGATTACCTATATTCGTCCATGACCTCTAAGACATCATTCCTAATTATATGCGAGCCAATTTGAAATAATTCGGCCCTAAAACAATCTAATCTAGGAACCTTGTTACAAGGCATCAATTTTATCACTACTTCAACTTTGTCCAAGGATATTTCCTTAGGGAGGGCTTCATTCCACTCCTAAGTCACCAAATATGGGATCTGTTCCACTATCTAGTTGATTGCTTATTGTATGTTGTGTATGGGGTCTGTTAGAAGGTCATGATATAAGTGATTTAGTACTCAAGCTATTTAGTTCTCAAGTTGAGGGAGGAAATGCAATTATGGTGGAAATCCTACAAAAGTGTATTGTGGAAGAATATTGTATTCTTCTCCACTTCTTTAATCTAACATTACCTCATTTTTTCCTTCTAAAGGAGTTCCTATTACTTTTAGCATTCCTCATTTTGGGTGAGTGTAGAGGCTTCCTCTTGAATTAACTACTCTAATCTACCATCGATTATATCTTCCTATGGTATGTGCTTCATTTGCTCTTCCAAACTTTATTTTTCTAGCAATATATTGCAATATTTTTCTTTACTACAACATTCAAGCTAAGCCTTAATGTGATTTAATTTCTATTGAAGTTGATACATACCTATACCCTATAGATTTTCATGTTCTTCCCACCAAGTCCTTATGTTGGAGTGAGATTCAGGGTGGGGAATCCAATTTTTTCTAGGTGGAAGAGTTTGTTTCTCGGGAAGGCTTTGATATTCATGTTGATATTAGTAGGTCGATGATCAAAGCCATGGTTTGGGAGGATTAAGGCTTTCGAGAAGATGCCCGATGTCATGATATATTTAAATAGAAGGAATCAATCTATCATAGTGGGGATTTATTGAGAGCCTCCTCATCTATTGCAATTAAAGACGTTGTTTATGTTATTTCAACAACAAAGTGAGAAAGTCCCATATCATGTAGGTTAAAATTAAGTTATTGATAAAATTACAAATACACCCATTACATCAAACTTCATCATAAATGATTGTAAAATGATTATTTCATCTACTCACAAAAAAAATAGAATAAACTTTAATTTTTTCCATGAATCGCCCTGTTTAAACACACAAGCTAAGGAACACACTCCATGGCTCTAAAAATAATGGAGAATATGGAAATCTTGACATAATATATGCTCTCAATCATAATTTTTGGTTTCTTACAAAGTTGATTAGTAGTTAAGAATTTTAGAAAATTTATTAAAAATAAAAAATCTCCATTTTATATGGAGAAAAAAGCTAATACAAATAAATAATTATTTATTCATTTATTTATAATCAATTTCTTAGATTTTATGAAAACCACATCAAACTATCATCCTTTACTATATATTAAATTTGTGAATTATATATAACATAAATTAATTAAATTAATGTTTCAAGTAAACCTAAAAAAATATCAATTTTTAATGAAATAATTTGAAAGACGAATTAAAATGCTCATGACACTTTGAACGTAGACAAATTTTAATATTCTAATCAGTAAAATGAAAAAACTAGTGTTGTAAGCAACGCTATATTATTTTAAATAAATTTAAGGATTTTTTTTAAGCAAATAAAAATGGGCAATGTAGGATATTAATGGTAAAATAGCAATGTAAGTGAATATTATTTTTATATTACTATCTTTAAATTATGAAAATTTTATTTATTTATTATGATTAATTGTAATATTTTTAAATAAGTAAAAAAAATTAAAATAAAATTATAATAACCATTATAACATAAAAAATACATTGAATTATCTTCAAACTAAATATACCAATAATTTTGTGACTTACCCATATAATTATATAAAATAACAAAATTCATAATTTATACTCCAATACAACACACTGAAATATATATAAACAAAGTAATACATTTTATTTGAAATACACCAATAATTTAGGGACTTACCAATATAATGACGCAAAATTATAAAATTGGTAATTCATACTCCAATAAAACACACTTATATATATAAAACGTAATACTTTATATGAGTACATTACACTGGCAGTATTGTGTTGGTAGTAAACCACAACCTTTAATGTAAAGTAAAATAATGTCAAACATAACACAAATGATTTAACGTAGGCAAGAGGGTAGAAATATTAGTTTTGTACTAAAAATCAAGTAAAAAAAATTAAGTAATCAGTAATATAAATCCACGAAAATGATTTTTCTTTCAAAAATTTAAATTACTATAAGAAAAAAATATAACATAGACAAATTTACATAAATTCATTTTAGATAGTGATATTTTTTTGTTTCAGATAAGTTGAAAATTTATCAGATTTTATTTGTTAAACCAATAATGTCTATATTCATCATTCTTGAAATCCACATATACATGTTGATTCATTTTTATTATTGAAAACAAATCATGTCATTTAAAACTACCAAATTGATGGCCTGCAAAGACAAACTTTCACTCTATCACATATCTTTGGGTTTTCAACTATGAACATATTTTTAGATAGAGGAGGAATGACCTGTTACAGAGTTTTTTGAACCCAACATTTCAGACTGCCAAGTGAGTCCATCATCAGGGGATGCGACAATAGATAATCTTCAAA
>APFE030442735.1:421746-443832 GCA_000404065.3 Pinus taeda | reverse complement strand
AATTTAATTAATTAATCAATTTTATAAGATTGGAGAGATATTTTTATAGAATTATTTCTAGGGTTAATTTTTTTTTTAATTTTTTTTGTTTAAATTTACCACCATGTGATTTATATCAGATGTGAAGAATCTATTCCAAATTTATGTTTAGATTTGATGGATGAGTTTTATTGTTTTTTTAGGGTTTCAATTAAAGGTTTCCAAGTGTTACTAAGTTTCAAACCATCATCACGGTTAAAGTTGTTTTTCCTTTTTTCTATTTCAATGGCTTCTTTAATTTTCCTTTTAAGACAGTGTTCCTCTTTTTTCACGAGTTTGGCTTCTTCCATGCAGATGTAATGGGAGGAAGAATGGACATGTTCTGCTAAGGCTGATTTAGAGGTTCTATCTCTTCTTAAGTCAGCAGTGTGTTCTTTAATTCTAATACTAAGAGACCTACCTGTTTCACCTATGTATTCTTTACCACATGAGCAAGGAATCACATACACGCCTTTTTGAAGGTTAGGGTTTATGGGATCTTTAACTGAGTTGAATAGTTGTCTGATGGTGTTAATAGGGGTGAATGCTACATTAATGTTATGTTTGTTGAGAACTTTAGTTATTTTATCAGTAGTGCCTTTTATGTAAGGAAGGGAGACCTTAGCAGTAGATAAATTTTGATCCTTAGAATTATTGTTTATCTTGCTTAGGGATAGGTGCATGGCTTTCTTGATGGTGTTTTTGTTATAGCCATTTAGCTCAAACACTTTGTGAAGATGGTTGAGTTCATCATTTAAATGGTCAGGGTCAGAGATTCTGACTGCCCTAGTAGTTAAGGTCCTAATGATGCCTATCTTCTGCTTAGGGTGGTGATGGGAATTTGCATGTAAATATCTTTCCGTATGAGTTTTCTTTCTATAGACTTGGAAGCCAAGAGACCCTTCTTTTTTAGTTAGAAGGACATCAAGAAAGGGAAGTTGGTTGTTGATTTCAATTTCAATGGTGAATTTAATGTGCTGAGAGAGGCTATTTAAGTGATTGAGGAATAGGTCAAGTTTTTCTTTTCCATGACTCCACTTGGCAAATATGTCGTCTACAAACCTTTTCCATTCTTCAGGGGTGTATGGAAATGACTTCAGAGCCCTCTGTTCAAAATGTTCCATAAAGATGTTGGCAATTATGGGAGATAGGGGAGAACCCATAGCCACACCATGAGTTTGCTCATAAATTCTTCCTTTGAAACTGAAGTAAGAAGATTTCAAGCATAGTTCCAAAAGATCCACAGTTTCTTTATCTGTGAGGCTTCTCATGATTTCAATAGCTTCATCAATGGGGATCATGGTATACAGGGATACAATATCGAAGCTAACCATGAGATCTTCTTCTTTCATTTCTATGCTGTTAATCCATTGAACAAAAGAATATGAGTCTTTAATATATGAAGAGGTGTTGCCAGACAGGGGTCTCAGTTTTTTGGCCAAGTGTTTTGCTAGCAGGTAAGTGGGGGAACCTATTGTGTTAACTATAGGTCTTAGAGGAATGTTCGGTTTATGGACTTTAGGAGCCCCGTAAATTCTAGGAATAATGGAACTATTAGGAATGATTTTCTTTTTTGTGACTTCATCTAAGGATGATTCTTTGATTTTCTTAACTACTTCACGCATGATTTTCTCACTGGGATCTTTGTTAATTATTTTATAGCAGCCACTATTGTTTAAATGTTCTTCCATTTTAATGTCATAATCTCTTCTGTTCATAATTACAGTAGCGTTACCCTTATCAGCCTTAAGGATGACTATGTTTTTATTATTTCTTAGGTTGTTTAGAGCTCTTTTCTCCTCTCTGGAAATGTTAGATGAAGGAGGTTTGGCAGTTCTCAGGATTTTTGCAATATCTTGTCTGATTTCTTCACTTTTTGCTATATCTAAGTTTTTAATGGCAACCTCGATATTGCTGATAACTTCTTCTACAGGTATTTTATTGGGGGTTATCGCAAAATTGAGACTTTTTTTAAGATGGATTCAGCTGCATGATCTAAGGTGATGTCTGATAAGTTAATAACCTGAGCTTTATCAGATGTCATGACTGAATTGGGATGCGGGTTGTGAGTTTTTAAGCTGGTAGATGGATTGTTAGATAAGTTCTTGGATTTATGCAGTTTACTGTATATATCAGCGTTATTTTCATTCGGGGCTTCGTTGGGTATGTCGCAATCATTATGTGTCACAGCCACCCTTTTTTCTTTCCGAGCGCTCCTATGCTTGATGCTGTTGATTTTCATAATTCGACTGCTCACTTTGTTAATCTGCGAGCCGGACAGCGTTGCCTGCACCATCGAATCTATGTTCTTGCCTACACCGTTTGTAGGTTCCGTTGATTGCGCAAGGATATTTGTCTGTTCACTGATATCGGTGTCAGTCTTCTCCCCGTCTGAATGCGTGTTTATAACAGTACTTTTAAGGCCGGGTTGTGTTTGGTACGAATGGATATCCGAGGTCAACCTAAATCTGGATTGTGAGAGCGCCTCCGTTGTCCGATCTTTAACGATGCTCCTGTTCATTTCTGTTTTGTTAGGATCAGCGGTTAAATTTAAATTGGATTGTGCAGGGCCTGATTGCGTACATCCATTGTCCAACCTTTTGGCTGCGTCATCAGGGATATCGTTGTCAGTGTTCAACCCGTCTGATTGCGTGTTGTTTTTTGCTGGTTTGGATGTAGAATTACTGCCGGGTTGCAATTTGTTTGATCGGATATCCGGGATTGACCCAAAACAGGATTGCGAGAGCGCCTCCGTCGTCATAATATCACACCTGTTCATTTTTTCCACTGCGCTGTTTATATGATCAGCAGTTGCGTATTGCGCAGGGGTTTTTGTCCGAGGTACGATGTCATCGGTTGATGGGTTGTTTTCAAAGGGATCCTGCTGTATTTGCGTTGCGGAGGAAACCTCGAGATTATGGTTCTGGGAAATCTTCAAACAGGGATAAGAGTTGTGTCTGTGCGTGCATTCTTTTTCATTGTTGCATAAATTATTTAGCTTCTTTAGTTTTTTTAAGTTGTCTTTCATTAACCATTTGTCAGCTCTTAGGAAAGTGATCGCGTCCAGTGATTGCCAAAATTCTTTTTTAAGATGAGCGGAAAGGTATAGATGTGAAGAAAGAAGTTTCTGAGAAGTTTTTACTAACCTCGCCCTAACCCATTTAATTTCATTTCTTACCAGGGTATCACTTAGTTTTTTAAAACAGGATAGATTTCTTCCTAACCGAAGAGGATGTTTGCAGATGGCGAATTTAGGAATGACACTGTTATCTCTGCAATTTTTAAGAAAGTTTATATTGGAAATGAGTTTGACTCTGGATAATCTTAGTTTCTCGAAATCTGATGCGCTGTCCATCATATCCCTTCCATGGTAGGACTTGATGTTGTTAAATAATGAGCTCTTAATTAAACATAATCATTTTTTATCCGACTCCAAATCTAAATCCAAAATAATAATCCTATTTACATGTATAACCAATTCAATTATTATTATTTTAAAGATAAAAAATTCAACCTAACAAATTTAAATACATTATTTTTAAATATTACTTACTAATACTATTAAAATCCCAAATATCTCCCGAATTATATAATTGTAAGCTTTCATTTCTTCCCAATATCTCTAGATATAACTTACAATTGTAAATTATATTATAACAAACCATAATTCAAAATGGTAAATTATATTATAACAAACCATATAAGTTATATGTCTGAGCTTATCTTAACCACCAAAATCTCTATTATCAAACATCTATTTCAACCATTTCCTCCTCTCAAAATTTTAAATAAAACTCGTTGGGAAAATCTAATCCAAAAAATTAAAAACTTATTACAACATTTCTATAAACTGACATGTACAACTTGTAAGTCTTTATGTCGTGTTTGAAGAATCAATGAACGAAATTATTTTAAAATTGATTGTTTTTAATGTGGGTTTTGTATTTGGGCTAAAATTTAATCACGGTTTTTCAACCAATCCTTAACTAAATAAATTATCTCAAAAACTAATTGCCATAAAATCTACCTAAATTCCCCATTCTCTTTAAAAACTTTATTCTAAAATAATTTTTTTCTTTCAGTTTTGTGAAAAAACAAAAAATACATACTAAACTAATAACAAATATTCGAAATAATGTGAAACAAAAAATACATGCTAAATTCATCATGTAATAAACTAATCCTTGCATTATTGCCTTCTTCATCTTAAATGTTACTTTATTCTCTTTTAATAACCGAATGTTACTTTACTGTCAATTAATAACCAAAATGATAAAACATTAAGCCAATAACTACCTTACAATATTACCCACTTCACTCAAAAAGTGCAGTGCCTCCTACATGCCATCATTCAATTGGCATGGCCTGCTAACGTAAAATTTCCACATTTTACTCATCGGCCATTCCATTCCATCCATGCTGATGTAGATTTCCACGTCGCCCACGTCCATGTCAGGGTCACTGTTCGCCTATCGCATCCATAGTCTCGCCTGTTATACACAGATACGCGTGCCCGTAACCCAAATTCCTCTTGTGAAAGGATCAGAAAATACAAATGATCTGAGTCAGAAATATCTTACATTAGACAACAAGGGTAATTAGAAAACACACAGTAATAAACACTCCGCTCTCCGTAATATAAGGACTTACGCTTCGCACAAAGCAAAATGCTAAAGTGAAAATGATCAGTAGCTCAACCGCATGGATTCTTCATGAAGTTCCCCCTCATGTAGCACTGTCATTATAGTTGGCACCGGCATTATCTTGTCATTATAATCGGCCTCGAGAATAAAGAAGTCGCTAATTCCATTGTCCTCGGCAACCTTAGCAGCCATTATCCCTGGAGCCGAACTTACACATCACCAGAATAAACAAACATAAAATTGCACATGACACGGGTAAAGAAACAGAACAACTAAAGAAATAATGTACTTTCAGGCTTGGACTAGGAAGAGACAACAATCCCTCTTTCTTTACCTAAACGGCGGAGCCACCTATAATGACACCGCTACATGAGGGTTATATTGATGAAGAATCCATATTGTTGAGCTAATGAAGCTATGTCGCTTATGGTCAATAAATATATCATGGCAGAGAGCAAAGTGCAAGAGAAAATGATATTTTTCGCTCTGCCATTTTCCTTTTTGCAAAGCCTTAGTCCCTATATAACGAAGAGTGCAGTGCGTATTACTGTGTGTTCAGTAGAAAACGTGTAACTCTTCGTGTACAATGTAAGATTTTTGTGACGTACATCCTTAGTATTTTGCGATCCTCTCAGATAAAGAAATTGACTTGCTATTCCCATATATCATCATCTCCCACGCTCATTCATTTTTAAATTTATACACAGTCGCGTGCGCTATGTCCGCTGCAGATTCCGGAATATTCCCGGAATCTACCATTGATGTTGGGCGCGAAAGGCCAACAGTGACCCTCACATGGATGTGGTAAACGTGGAAATCTTAGGTCAGCAGACCACGCGAGAATGGATGGCATCGAATAATTGGTGTGGGCAACATGGTAATCTTACGTTAGCAGACCACGCCGATTGAATGATGGCATGGTAATCTCCGACGGGAAACATAAGGCGCACGCTACACTTACGAGCTGTTTCAACTCTAATTAAACATGTTATTTTATGGAAACATTGTAAGAAGCTTCTAGTTTTCTTGGATTTTTACGACAAAATTTGTGCGTGTGTTTTTTTGTTTTTTTGTTTTGTGTTTTTTAATTTGGTCACGCGAGAGATGAAATTGCAGATTTTGGTAGTTAAGAGTTACAATTTGATTTTCATATTTCATAGAAATCATTCCTAAAATCATCACTAATTTTAGATAGTGACATTATTTTTAAATAATATAAACTTTTTAAATAATAATTCTATGGGCTTGCCTACTTTGTATCAATGGTCTACTTTGTAGACATTGTGAGTTTTCCGACCTTATGTTACTTGCACGATTCTTGTATCTGACCAATGCAATAGCATGCAGTGTAATACACATAATATGAACTCGCAACCTAGTATCTAACTTGCGCACTTTAATGCGACTCTTTTCATGTGCCTAATATGACATTTTTTCGTGTGCCTTTTAACCGTTGGTACATAAGCATGACTTTTATCGTGGTCTGCAACCATGGTGCAGTTGGTAGCGCCCAGTATTAAATCATTTTTAAATTGTCATGGTGTAGAGCAACCGTATTGGTGCCGGGAAAATGCTTCACCCATAAATTTGCAGATAGGATATACAAGTAATAACAGCCACTCTTAAGGTAAATTCCAGAGTTTTGCGTATTGGTGTTTGGAATCGATTTGCAAGTAAAAGATCAGTGTTCACTTTTTGGAGACTTCACTCATAAGCCCCGTAAATAAGATATACAAGAAATAAAAGCAAGTCCCATCACCAACTCTGATCTCTCAACTTTGTGTAAGTAAAAGGCCCATGTCTAATATGAATGACACTCCCAACAGATTATTTTTTTCCTTCTATTTTATTATTTTAGTATGATATAGTGTAATTGATAGTAAAAGTTTTCATTAAGTCATATCTAGCTTGAAAATTATTGAATGTACTTTTAATAATATTATATTGGTAATTCAAAAAATCAATTTTAAACTTTATCTGTATTACTTTAAAATAATATAAATTCATCTTATTAAAAAAAATACACTATTTAAATCATTTAACAATATAAAAATAATATTTTTTTATTGTCAAATAATATTTCCTAAAAGTCCAAAACTTAAAAAAATAATTATGTTTATTATTTTAAGGTTATTTAGTTTATTATTTTAAGCTTATTTTAAAATAAGTGTATTGCTATTTACATCACCAATTTATTTCATTTATAACTAAAATATTTGGGTTATCTCTAATCAAGTGGTGTCATCCACTTTTTATCTCATTCAATCAATTTTATGAAAATTCACAAAGTGATTATTTATTAACATTTACTTCATATATTAACAAATTTAAGCTATATATAATCTACATATTTAATTATGTCTATAGGTATCTTTCTTATGAAAAGTAGGTATTTTAATCTTTTTCCTAATTACAAATTTTGATTTGATAACGTAAATTAGAAGATGTCATCATATTCTCATTGTGACATTTACATCAATGAATTAAATTCACACCACTATTTTTCTTGCATATCTAAATCATAAATTTAAACCATATTTAAATTATAATTTTACAAACCTTGATTATAAATTTACTATGTCATTTGTTGATTTTCAGCTATCAATATTAACAAGAAGTGGAAAGATATGGGAAAGTGAACCAAAATGGAACAACAAAAGAGCAATTTCACCTTTTCAAAATTGCAATTACAAATTTAGTATATGATGTTTTATAACCGCATATCACCATTAACAATTTTTAGAAATAGACTCTTATTTTTCTTTGAAGGTGGCCCTGCACTTATGGAACTTTCTCTGGTTGTTAGGAATGTGGTACCTCAACTTATGAAATGCCATATTATTCACATTCAAAATAATCCAAAAAATTGCATTCTTCTACACTCTTGTAACGCATTCTTTCCAATCCATTGAATCATTAAATTCATTAATCTACCCCTTCCACACATATTTAGGTATTTGGAAGTAAGATTTGGGTCAAAAACATTCCATTTTACAGTAGTTTAACTTTAGCATTTATGGCTAGGGTTTGAGCGCACCCAAATAACTTTAATGGTTTTTCTTAGGATGGTGGAACATAAATAGTAGATCTAGTGATAACAATCAAATGGTTTTTATGCATAAGTTTTTTGTGCCATATTGCAAAATTCTTCCATTTCTTGATCCACCTAAAATTGTTAACGTGCTACATATTGCTTTCATCACAACACACATAATCAAACCAATTTTTATCTTCAAGCAATGTAGCAGGTCCTCGATAAATCTCTTCTGATGCAAAGTATGTTTAATAGTCAAACAAGGAAGGAAAATATTGCAATTTGGAGAAGATGGGTCGTTCAAATACAATAAAGTCTCTATTAAATTAGCCACCTCTCCTTCAAAATGATTGGAATAGGGAGATGGGCGATCCACAAAATTTCACATAGAAGAGGTACAGTTTGTATAAGATAGGTTGTTCAATTAACATAAGGGAGGTACAATTTGTAGAAGATAGGTCATTTAAATACAATAAACTCTCGGCTAAATTAGCTGCATCACATTAAAAATCATTGGAATAAGGAGATTGCTAGTCCACAAAATTTGGCATAGAAGAGGTACATTTTGTAGCTTCATTTTGCCCGAGGTTATTGACCGTTGCAAAAGAAATGTGCTTAGATCATCTATTTGTAATTAAATCATTAGAAAGTAGACCATGGGATTTTAGTTTTTTTGTTTTTTTAACATTACACAAATTTTAAAACTATTAATGTTGACATCACTCTATTCATATGATTTTTTCCATAACCCCTTAATGTTGTAGATTCGTGTGAAAACCAACATGCCAATCCATGTTGACCAATTTTTTCACAAGGAAACAATGTTGGTAACCTCTATTAATATATAAGCAGTTCTAGTACATATTCAATATTAGAGGTAAGATATACAAAGTATCAATAATGATAAAAAAAAGTTACCAAATTCAAGATCAGCTAAATAAAGGACCGGTCTGTAATCTAAAAAATGAACCAAATGTGGAAAAAAGGTTAAGAAAAATCCATGAGTTGTTAACCATGATCCTCCTAATCTAACATCTAGATGCAAAAATATAGGCATGAGAGAGTAGATCCCATCTGAAAAGAAAAAAACAAGAAACTACCAAGTGCAGTAATGTGGTACGATAACCATCGAAATTGTGTGAAAAAGACACCATATAGTCCAAAAAATTATCAAGCACTCTAGGAACCAAATTATGGCACATCAAAAATGCCCTCATTCATCAACCTGCCCCCCCACATAAAATTTGTATTGGATCGAGTCAAGTGTAGTAACCAGACCTTGCTTTGAGAGATTGTTTGTGAGACCTTGCTTTGAGAGATTGTTTGCCATTGTTTTGTGTTGTTGGTATACATGAAAGAGAGATATGTTAAAAGGTTGACTCCAATAACTTTATAAGATCCATCCAAACGGTCAATGAAGGGGCCGAGATAGTAGATCACTCTGATACAACTTCTATAATTGATTTGGAATCCCCATAGAAAATAAAGCGACGAATCTGAAGTCACTCAACAAAAATCAACACGCCCCAGAGAACCATTAGCTACCTTTTGGGTAGGACATGATCCCTCAAACCAGAAAAAACGAATAAATGTGAATGTGGAGATTTAACCTCAACCACACTCCATATCCACACTTATGATCATGAGCTTTCCCCTCGAAAACCTACTAGAAAACACACATGTAATGTAGAAGATATAGTCCTGAAATAAGAGTCAATCCGCTTGGGGGGAGCCCCTTCACATAATAATACTAATGATTGTGAACAAATATTATGGACAATTGGAGGTTTATTTTCAAATATTGCAAGATTTCGAGCCTTCCGCCTATCCCATACTACAAATAAAGGTAATGCTTTATATCTACTTTTCCGATTAAACCACCACTTGAATAAGGAATCCAATGAATCAAAGGAGCTTAGAAACCCGAACATGTTACATTAGGCTACCCAAAACCTCCACAAACATAGGGCAGAATATGAAAAGATATGTAACATCCTCCTATGACTTATAATAGAAAATACACCTACCGAAGTGTTTACATTACCATCGAGGATAAAGGAAAAAGTGAAACGGTTTCTTTAGAGTATGTCCGATATCTACCACTTTGGCCTTCTAAGTTACTCGTATTTCATTTTGTTTTATTATTAGATGACCATAACAATGCATCGATGCAATAAACCATTCATTTGTAGTGTCAAGGAGCCACAATCTAAATTATATATATTAAGTGAAGAGAGCTTCGGACACACTGAAATTACACACATGCGACAATTATGTTATTGAAATTCATCCTTGATACTTAACTAAATAATTTAACAACCTATATTTATATTATAATTAGGGTTACTCTTATGATGAGGTAAACATCAGGTGTACCCACTAGGAAATATTAACCATTATAGTATAAATGGTGACATGGACTTATAACAATGTAAATTCATCTATTGGTTAGTGAGGAATGGTAGTTTCCAAAGTTGAGATAGGCGCCAATGCTATCATTTTCAATAAATGTTTAATAATTGATAATGATAGGCTATGATATAGAGATTTTGGAATTACTTGATAACATGCGTGATATACATGTTTTATAGGGTGGAATTTAAAATTTAATTAATTTTAATTTTGATGTGCAATCTAATATTATATAACTAATTATTTATTGTTTGATAGTGCATTAAGGCTAATCTACTATACTATTGCACATTTTTTTAATATTTACCCTAGTTACTAGGTTTTCTATATCTAACTTTAGGTTTAATATTTACGTTTAATTTTAATAATATTAGCTTTAGATTTAATAATAATATAATCATATTAATTGAGGTTTATAATAATATTGTAGTATAGTACAGATTTTTTAACATTATAATTGACTATATTATAATATTTTTATATTAAATCTCAATAAATTGAAATTTATATACATGAGTAACACTATGTAACCAATATATATTAACATAATATTTTCTTTTGAAAAATATTGATAAAATAATATTAATATTATGTTAGATTAATAATAATACATTATAATATTGAGTTTAATATATTAGGTTAGTATTGTAATGGTTAATAACATTATTATTGATTATAATAATAATGTTTAAGATTAAATCCTCTAATATTAATATGCACTTATGTAATAATAAAAATATATAACACTAATTAAATTACTAGTAATATTTTTCCTTAATATATTATAAAATTAATATTAATATTTATAACATTAATTATAATATTATTTGTTAATTATAATAAATGCATTATTACTTTATACATTAAGAATATATATTAATGTAATAATAATTTTTATGTATCAATTCATATGCTATTAATAACATTATTGTAATATTTAATAATTTATATTCATAAATATCATTTATAATGATAATAATAATCACAACAACAACATCTACATTAATATTAAAAACATCCTGATGATTCATTTCCAATATAGTTTTTATTTTTTCTCTGCAAAGACTAAAATCTATTCACTGAAAAGAGGAATATTTTTACAAGGAGTTGAGACCTCAGAGAACAGAACCCGAGAGCACTCAACACAACAGAACTGCCCCCGTACAAAAGGAACCTGGGGAGACCAATTACAAAGAGCTAGAAGATAGATATAGAACCCAGAGATAGACTCGTAGAACATAGATAGAGACATTGACAGCAAAAAAGCCTAAGTACTTGGCAAGCCAGCCGGTAAATAAACAACCACTTCCCCGAAGGGAAGCAAAAACAATAGGTTGAAGATGCTGAACCTTGACTGAGAGTTGAGTTGCCTGGAAGTAGTCATCTGAGCGATATCAAAACCAAAAAGGGAGAAAAAATAGACCCAGGTGGCGTTAAACTTCCACATCCTCACTAGGAGTCTTCTCCGCTACCAGACACGCGCTGCCAATCCTCAAATTTTCATTGCCACCCATCTCACTTGCTGGGTTTGCCAAGGAATGACTTGTAACTCCAAAAGTCCCTTCCCCAGCCACTGGATTTATGTCTTCAAGAGGTGGAATGCTTTTGGGAATTTCATGCTGATCAAACTTATCATTCGTTCGATTCTCCTGGCTTCCTTGATCCATTAAATGCTCACTGCTTTGAGAAGGATCAGGAGCCATGCATGACAGAGGAGAGATTTGATTTTCTTCTTCCGAAAGGATTATAGTGATGTGAGCAGTAATCAGAGGCCTATTTATATTTCTTTGGAATTTGAAATGCGTGGTTTGGAAAGCACTATTTGGAATTGGCATGCGCAGACAGCTCGGAGGAGGCGGATCCACATGAGAGGAGGGAAGATTGATAGGCGACTGTTCAGGGTCCACAGAGTGACTAGCGGTTGGACGTTTGTCGCTTCCACGTCGCCCCCCGGAACAGTTCCTCCCACCTTGGCGAACCATTATGAAGAGCGAAGGGGAAGGCACAAAGAAACTAGAGAAAACAACAGGGGGATAAAATTATTGACACAGAGACCGAATCAAACGCACAGAGAATGCCCGAGATGGAGATGCAACATGTCTAGTTCTAAATTCAAGAGATTTAGAAAGCTTACCCGTTAAAGCCGTGCTAATCCTGTCGTGGTGGACCTTAGCATAATAGTACCTCTTCCAGAAGAATAGAGAGCCAGCCTAGAGCTTACCTCTGTTTGCAAGGTTCTGCCTATCACTAAAAACCACATCAAACCAGGGCCCGGAACAATAAGACTGAGCGTGAGGTGTGAAGAGAACATACAGGATTGTCATGATTATAACAACCATAGTTTTTCTTTGAACAACGTACTCCATTAATGCAAAAATCCTATAGTATCCATCCTTAATAATGTTATCCCTCTTGCACGAGGTGAGAACCTGGGAAGCCACGCTGCCCTACAGCTAGCAGTACCTGGTCTTACAATCTATCATGACGGTCATTTAATTCATTTGTGTCACCCGCATCCGCGGCCAATGTAGTTTTTATTTATTTCTAATACAGTTTTTAATGGTCTCTAACCTATCTCAGCTAACACCATTTTTTTGGTTTCAAAACCTATTTCCAATTGTTAGCGATGGAGGCCTATACTATATGGCTAGCATTAACCATATTTAAACCATGGTTAACCATCAACAACCACCATTACAATGGTAACCATATTTAAATCATGGTAAACAATAGATAAAATTCATAGTCAAAATATGATCATCAACCACAATCAAACCATATTCAAACCATGGTCATCTATAGTCAATCATATTCAACTTTGGTTGAACATAGTCAAACCATGTCCAAATGATAGCCATTCATAGTCAAACCATGTTCATGCATTGTCAATCATGATCAAACATACTCAAACCATGATTAACCATACTCAAACCGTGATCAACCATGCCCATACAATCATTAATCATAGTCATTCATCACCAAAACATAGCGAAAAATGTTTAAAAATGGTGAACATAGAAAACTATAGTCAACCATGATCGACCAGAGTTAAGCAATTGTTAAACATAGCCATGTTCACCCATGGTTAAACCATGCTCACCCATAGTCAATATTTAATTAAAATTTATAATAATAATAATATTAATATGATTTAAAACACATTGCTTTACTAATGTGGTTGACTATGCTTGACAAAAAATACTCTTCAACTTTGGACTAACATAATTTTATAATATTATTGTTTTATTAATTAATATTAATATTCAAACATAAACAACCACCTTAATCAAACATAGCAAAATAAAGTCACCCTTTATAGTCAATACTTAAATGGTTGACCATGATCAAACGTGGACAACACCACGTTTAGCATATTTGACAATAGTCAACCTTATTAACTGATAGCCATCTTCAGTTAACATAACTCAATTTTATTCATTTATAGTCAACCATGGTTGGCTAAAGCCAAATGCTATTAATCTTAATCAGCTAAAGTCATCCTTGATTGGTCACCCTCAAGATTCAAAAATGCTTAATAATAACAATATTAATATTAATAAAGTTGACTAATAATAATAATAATAATAATATTGTTATGCCAAAGTTGTACATAAATCTGTCTAGTGTCACATTGTGACAAATGTTGTCGCAATGTCACAATATTACATTCCAACATTGCAATCATACATCAGGATGGTATATAAATCTATTAAAAATCATAACTTGACAAACATGTTGCCATGTGATAAACATTGTCACAATGATAAATTACATTGCAATTTATCCAATGCATAGTGTGACATTATAAAATTAGTCAACCACATTTGTGAATTTTGTTGACTATGTTTAACAATGTTTAACGATTGAGACTCTTTAACTTCAGTAAAATATAATCACCTTTTAATATTAATAATCAATGAAATTCAATCATTGGTCAAACATAGTAAACCATAATAGTTAATCAAGGTATCTATGGTCAACCATGGTTGAACATGAGCAAGAATGGTTAAGTAAAGTTAAGCATGGCCAAACATGATCAGTGATGGTTAACCAACATCAACCATGGTTATCCAAGGTCATCCAAGATCAACATGATAGAATGATCAACCAATGTCTACCAAGGTCCATGATTGACCATGGCCAACCATGGTAAACTAAGGTCAACCAATACCATGATGGTTAGGATGCTTAGAACGATCAACCATGGTCAACCAAGATCAACTATGGTCAATGATAATTCTCAACCATTGACAACCATGGAGAATGATAATGGTCAACCCTAATGGTCAACCATTGTGGCAAAAAATGGTCAACAAAGGTCAACCATTATGCTCAACCATGGTCCACCAATCTCCACCATGGTCAACCAATATCATCATGGTTAGAATGGTCAACCATTATGGTCAGCTAGTATTTTCAACCATAATTGTCAGCCATAATCATCAACCAATATGGAAAACCATAGTAGTCAACCATTATGGTCAACCAAAAACCATGGTTAATCATGGGAAACCATGGTCAATTGTTATCAACCATTGTGAACCCTGGTCAAAATTGGTTGAGCATAGTCAACTATTGTCAACCATCGTGAACCATTATCAATCATTGTTAGCCATGTTTGAATATGGTTAACCATAATTTAATATACTCAAATATGATTGACCATGAACCATGGTTGAATATTGTCAACCATGATCAACCGTGGTCAGCCATGATTAAGGTCTCTATAGTTGAATATGGTCAACCATGATCAACTGTGGTTAACCGTGATCAAACATGATCCACCATGGTAAAATGTGATCATGCATGGTCAAATTTGGTCAAGCATAGTCAACCTATAACATTCCATATTCTACTGGCTCCTAATGGCCAACCCTCTTCAACCATGGTCAATGAAATCAATCATAATATGATTGTCTTTCGGATAAATCACATCATTAAGATATGGCTGATGCTTTGAACCATCTAATGTGGTTCATCCTTAGGAAAAAAGTGAAAAAATCAATCAATTCAAATGTTTAAATAACATAGATGCATCTAGTTCTAGAGTTAGTCATTAGGAATTAGATGTTAAGAATTAGTTGTTGCATTAGTAAATTTAAATATTTATTAATATTATTATTTTGTTTAGTTTATTTTTATTTTAATTATTATTATTATTAAAATAATATTGAATTAAATAAAATGATTAATATCATAACAAGAAATAATAATGTATACATTATAAATGCATATTACTCATTCTGAGTTTATATACATTCTCAAAGTTTTCAAAAATAGGTATGTAATCATAATTAGTGATGAATGTTAATTATATTTAAAATATGGAGAATTTCAATGGAAGTGTATATATAATATATAATTATATATATATACAAATAAGAAGACAGGGCACGGGAATCCAACCCTACTTAACTTCCAACAATATATTCTTGTTAAGATTAATTGTGTGTTTCATTTAATGGCCTCTATCTAAGCTTCCTATGATGGAAGTGATCACCGTTGCGTGACACGGGAATCCTCAATGCGGACATTGTGTTGACCATTTTTCCGCAATTGAGGTTCTCGTGTCATTACAAGGGTTATCACTTCCATCAATAGAAGCTAATAAGGCCATTCCCAATTGAAAATCACGGTAATAATCTTAATAGGGACGCTGGCTAGAAGCTAAGTAAGATTGGAACTTCTCTCTCTTCTTAATTTTTATCTTATTATTTTCATTAATATATATATTTTTTTAGTATATATATAATAAATATATTATATATTCTCTAATATTATTATTTTATTTAATTTAATATTATTTAATTAAAATTATAATAAAATAACTAAGACTAAACTAGGTGAAAGAATCCCTCGTATTTTGCAGGACCAAGGTTTCCCTTGGAGGCGAAAAAGTTTCACTTACCAGGGCTTGAGAGGATATCTTGGGCGAGAGTGGCGAAAGAGTTGAAGGTAAACAATTAGGGTTAGGGTTCCAGAACAGCCGCCTCAGGCAGACCTGAGCCCTAGACAGGGTGCAGCGGCAGCCTGCAGCCATCTGCACTAGATCAGGACAAGCGAGAGTGTTGAGGCGAGTGGAGGACGATCGACAAAACACAGGTGGGGCTGACAGAGAAATAACAGACATGGGTGGGAGGGGAGAGATCCCCTCCTATAAAAATGCAGGAGCGGGAGAGACAAACAGGAATGGAGCAAATGGAGGCACGGGGAAATGAAACAAGGACACGCCGGTCATGGGGGCTCGTTGGCAAGCGGGGTTGGGTAGAAAATGCCTACCCAGAGCGATAAAAAAACCCAGGTTTGTAATCCCAAACAATAAACTTGAAGAATACAGAGGATATATGGAAGATCATGCTTTGATTTGTAAGTTTATGGGGATCTGACCATCTGAGAAAGAATTGGCTAAATGGATACAACAGAGATGGAAGCCTAAGGGACACATAGACCTAAAACTAGGTGCAAAGGGCTTCTTCACGGTCATTTTTGCCAATTTGGATGATAAGGAGAGGGTTTTTGAGGAAGGACCCTACTTCTTGAACAACTCTGGTCTATTTATGAGGCAGTGGGGAGAATGCTATAACCCAGACAAGGAAAAAATGCTAGTGGCACCTATATGGGTTAGACTGTTTGGACTCCCAATTGAGTTCTAGGATCCAAAGATTCTGGAAGGTATCAGGAACTCAATCGTGACATTTGTCAAAGTAGCCGAGACCACCATAAGAGGAAGATATAAGTCCTACGCCAGGATCTGCGTATACATGAATATCACAGAACCGCCTCCAGACTATATTAAAGTGGAGTACCATGATGAGGTCTCACAACAACTAGTGGATTATGAGCATATTCCATTCCACTGCAAAAGATGCCATGAATATGGTCATCTCTTCAAATCATGCCCTCTGAATGCAACTGGAGCATTAGAAGGGAAGGGAGAGGAAGCAAGGAAGGAGCCAGAGGCAAGCAGGGAGGACAAAGAAGGTTTTATAGAAGTTCTTATCTGAAGAAAACCTCAAAAAGGACCGATTAATCCGAAACCATTTGCCAAAGTAGTAACTCAGGAAAACCAAAACAAGGTCGGGGTATTACAAGAAGAGGAAATGGAAGCAAAAAGGGAAGACAGTGATGAAGAACCAACAGAACCTATAAAGGTAAACAAGGGGAAATATAGAATGCAAACAAATCTGGAACATGAGAAGGAAGGTGAGAGCACAGGAAACCCTCAAGACTAGACCCAAATGGAGATAGACCCCAAGAAGGACAAAGGGAGTGAAGAGGAACAAGTCATGAAGAGACTTCTACATGAATGGAGGCATCAGGATGAAAGATTCATACTGGAAGAACAAAATCAATTATACAAAGACATGTTCCAAAAATACAAGGAGAAAGGAGGGACAACCATAATAAACCAACCAGAACAGCTAGGATCACAAGGAGTACAAAGCACAGAAACATGTAATGTAGGAAAAGGCGAAAGAAAAAGAGGAAGAAGATCTATGAACGAGACCATCCAAATGGTTGGCGAAGTGTTGGTCAACTCAGGAAGAGTCATACCTCTGTCAGAGGTATTCCAACAACCCCTCAAACTGTTAAAATGATAATTACAACATGGAATATTAGAGGGCTGAATAGTAAGGGGAAACAAAGATATCTAAGAGAACGATTGAAAAGAGATAAACCCAGCATAATGATAGTCTAAGAAACAAATATTAGTGAACAAGAATTGAAAGAGATGATGAGAAAATTTAAGCCGCAATATGAAATAATTAGTCAGGATGCCATAAGCAGTGTAGGGGGCCTGGAAATTCTTTGGAACCCAGAGGAGATTCAATTTGAAAATTGGGTAAGCACGCCTCGAATTCTTTCCAGAAAATTCAGGAATATTGGTTCACGGGAATGGGTCCTTCTCACTAGGGTTTTTGGTCCTCATATACTGGGGGAACGCAAGATCTTTCTTCAGAACTTGGGAAAAATCTGAAGCCTCTTTGTAGATACTGCATGGATTATAGGAGGAGACTTCAACATGATCACATCCCTAGGGGAAAAATGAGGAGGCCTGAGAAGACCAGACACGAACATGGGAGCTTTCAATGATATGATAGAAAAACAAAGACTGGTTGATATACCCACAATAAATGGGATTCACACATGGAACAACAGAAGAGGAGGCATACACCAAATTTCCTCAAGGCTAGACAGATTCTTAATATCTGAAAAAATAATAAACCGGGATATATTCATTGAAGCAATTATTCTCCCAAGAATGGGTTCCAACCACTGACCGATCAAACTAGAAATTGACATTAAAGCTAGCCCCAAAAAATGCCCTTTCAGATTTGAGGCCTTCTCGCTCAGAGACTAGAAGTTTATGACGAAACTGGAAGAGTGGTGGAAAGAAAGCCAACAAAGGCAAAGAAGTAGAATGCAAACCTTCCAATTAAAAATTAAAGGAACTCAAGGAGAAAAATAAAAAATGGAACAAGGAGGAATTTGGCAACATCTTCAAGGATGAGCAACTTCTAGACCATAAATGAGAAAATTGCAACAAGAAATCATATCAACGGGTAGAAGCGAGGAACTGGCTAGAGAGGAAGGGGTGTTGATAAGCCAAACTGAAGAACGAAGGAAACAGGAGGAGATTCTTTGGAAACAAAAATCAAGAGTGAATTGGTTAAGAGAAGGGGAGAGGAACACGAAGTTCTTCCATCAGGCCATGATTCAGCAGAGACAAAGAAATAAAATCTTCTCCATAAAAAACGAAGAAGGACTTCGCCTAACCCAGCATGAGGAAATGGAACAGAATCTTGTTGGTTACTTTAAAGACCTCCTTACGGAACCCCAAGAGGAAAGAGGAGAAGCTATTGGGAGAATCTGCAATGAGATCTCAAGTATGATCACCAGAGACCAAAACCTAGCTCCTATGAGAGCCACAACCCTGGAGGAAGTGGAAGATATCATGAAAGGAATGAAGAAGAATAAATCTCCTAGACCAGATGGATTCACAATGGAGTTCTACCAAGCGGGATGGAAATTCTTGGGGCAAGACATTCTGGATGTGATAGAAAAATCACGGAGAAATCAAAAGGTATGTCCAGGGCTAAACTCAACTCTCTTGTCTCTTATTCCTAAAATTGCTAAGTCTGAAAATACCCAAGGTTTTAGACCCATTGCTCTATGTAATTTAATATATAAAATCATTGCTACTCTTATGGCCAAAAGACTAAAGCCAATACTTTCAAGCATTATCTCTCCGGAACAAACTAGGTTTGTGGAAGGTCGACAAATTCTAGATGGCTTGGTAGCATCACAAGAAGTTGTGCATTCTTTGAAATCTAAGAAGGAAGCTAGAATGATGATAAAATTGGATCTCTCAAAGGCTTACGACCGTTTGAACTAGGCATACCTTACATCGGTACTAGTGGCCTTCGATTTTTCCAATAGATGGATAGAGTGGGTCTCTAATATGATCTCCACAACAAATTTCTCCATTCTTCTGAATGGAACGCCAACTTCTATTGGAAATAATACTGAGAGGGGGGGTGAATCAGTATTATCCGGTAAAATATTCCTTTTCTAAAACCAAATTGTATACGCTACTTCAGTTAATTAAAACCGCGTATATACGCAACTATTCAGAAGGAAACCCGCGTATACAAAGCAAACTTTTAATTTACTTTAACTTTCTGATGAATATTGTTAATCTGTGATGCAGAGTCAAATAACCAGTAACCAGAGACAGTACAGCAGAGCAGAAAGACAATCACACACAAGAACACAATATATAAGGTGGAAACCCAATGTGGGTGAAAACCACCTGCTGCAATTCGTCTCTATCTTTCTTTAATTAGAAACTTTTGTTTACAATGTACTGGTGCAGTCCTTTACCAGTACGTAGGCTGCAACTGCAAAGAGCTACAACCTCTCTCTTTTTCCAGCTTCTCTGAAGGGCTACAACCCCTTTAGCTTTGTACTAGCCAAGATTTTAGTACGTATGTGCTGGCCTCCAGAGGCTACAACCTTCTCTTTCTTCCAGGGACCACGTTTCATAAATTTTCAGACTAGATCCATGAACATTAATCAATCATCAAGAATTTTTTCATCAACCAAACTCCTTTTCACCAATTCAAGTAGATACTTCTCTGACAGCTGTACCCAAATCACAGTACCAGAAACCATACACCAGAAAACTGAACCTAGAACACGGCAGTAATAAACAGAAGCAGCAAGATCACAATTCAAAATATATACGCTACTTTAACAGTTTGAAACCTGCGTGCATACACTTCTACGTATGGAACAAACTGCGTATACGCTTCTTTACTTCTCTTAACCTACGTGTATACGCGGATTCACTTCACTGAACCTGCGTACAGATCCAAGAATAGATCTTATCCTTTTTTTGCACTAAGGTTCCTCCTCAATTCAGATCCAGATCTACATCATCACCCAATTACCAATATACCAGCTCTAGCACTTTATCAGATATTCAATAATAATGCAGATGATCCTTTGCCACATGATCTCCTTCCTCTTTTATAGTCTTAGGCCTTCCTCAATACCATGGTCCAAAACCATAACATTTCAATACCATGAACCCAAAACTAGGGATCAACACATCTGTCGAGACGCTATGGTCCAAAACATAGGTTCAAATCCCAAGGACTAACTACCATGGACCAAAAGTATGATCCCCAACATATACGTGCTTTTTCAACGTATAACCCGCGTGTATACGTGCCTTTGTTTAGATGAACCTGCGTATATGTCTTTTTCTTCTCTCTGAGTGCCTGAACTGAGATATGTTACCAAAGAGAGTTGCCATCAAGGACAACACCTGTGCCATAGCTCCAAACCTGTGCCATAATGCCAACAATCTCCCCCTTTGGACTCAAGGGCAAAGAGTTGTGCTCCCCCTGAGTACATGCTGAAATCTTTGTCCTGCTGTGCTGACCATGAAGGCAAGATCTGCAAAAAAATGTTCTTCAAGAAGAACCAAGACTTATACATCCTACAAGACCTTCCTATCACAAAAGACTCACTAGATACATCCATCACCCAACCAAGTGGGGATCATCTACCCAACCAAGTGGGAACACATCAGAAATTTACATATGATGACCAAATACATTACATCTTCACCCCAGGCATAGTGGAGAAACCAATATAGGCTGTTACATGACCTTGAAACCATATAAGAAAGAGATACATGACATAGAGACGAAATATATGACTTATAAAAGTCACCAACAACTGATAGCAGCAACAACTATCAATCACCATTCAGATCAGCAACCAAGATTTCCTTATGTTCTCCCTCTGCCTCTATTCCACCTAAAGTCAACAATAGCTATGAACCAGAATCTAAGATAATGCCAACAATGTATTATTAGAAGATTATCTGCTCCCCCTGGATGGTCTCTGTCAGACCCACATCAGAATATTTTCAACCAGAGCCTGCTCCTTCTGATATCTATTAAGCCTCCATATACGCTACTTTCTCTGCACAAACCAGCGTATGTATGCGGATCCTCCTCATCCAACACGCGTACACCCATTTTTCTCTAAAACAGACAAGATTTAACAGCAAGATGTACATCAACTACTCCCAGCTTCTGTCTGAGATATTCAAAAGTTTCCCTGGGCAGTGGTTTGCTGAGAATATCAGCTACTTGTTCCTTAGAAGGAACATACTCCAACTTAACCTTTTGTTCCAACACTTGTTCCCGGAGAAAGTGATACTTGATCGATATGTGCTTGGTCTTTGAATGCATGACTGGGTTCTTTGAAATGTTGATTGCAATTGTATTATCACATAAGATGGAGATAGGTGGTGTACAAGTGATTTGAAAATCCTGCAAAGTCTACATCATCCATAGAAGTTGGGTGCAACAACATGCAGCAGCCACATATTCTGCTTCAGCTGTAGATAAAGCAATCGAACTTTGTTTCTTGCTGAACCAAGATACTAATCTGGAACCC
>APFE030442735.1:395182-417853 GCA_000404065.3 Pinus taeda | reverse complement strand
CTCGTTCATCTTCATCGCTATTTGATAGTCCATCATTATCTTCATGAGTGTAATAGCTTTTCTTATTTGCATTTTGTTTCTTGTACCTTCTAACAGGTTCCTTCCCCTTGTCAATCTTATCCTTGTGAGGACATTTGGCAGCATAGTGACCTACTCTTCCACAAGCAAAGCATTTGAATGGTAACTTTGAATATGTATTACTCTATAATAAGTTCTTTCATTTTCTTTATAGAAGAGAGGTCCAAACTAGGAGGGAAATGCACTATTTTACCAAACCCATTAAAACAATTAATATTCATTTCAGGGTGTTTGTGGCAATTATCTCTTTGATTTCGCCAAAGAGAAAGTTTATAAATTTACTTTCTCCTTGTATAAGTTTCGCAAAAAGCAAATTGCTAGAGACAATAATAGATTCTTTTAGTTCTGACATTTTTCTTTCTGCAACAAGCCTCTATTCCCTATATAACGAAGAGTGCACTTTGCAATACTATGTTCAGGAGAGAACATATGCGCAATGTAGGATCTTTGCACTTTGCCATACTTTCGGATGATGAAATTAACATACTATTCGTGACGAGCATGTGCATCAGTGTATAAAAATGATTGAGCGTGGGAGATGATGGGAGCGACAGGGAAATAGTGATGGTGACATGGATGTGGGCCACGTGGAAATCTTACATCAGCAACCCACATGATCATGTATGGAATCAAATGAGAGGAGAATGGTGATGGTGACATGGATGTGGGCCACGTGGAAATCTTACATTAGCAGCCCATGCGATTGTGGATGGAATAAAATGATCGATGTGGGCAACATGGAAGTCTTTCATTAGCAGATCATGCAGATGGGAAAATTGAAACCTCACCACATACTTACCTATTATTTCAAACCTTAATTAAATGTTTATATTTTATGGAAACATTGCAATAAGATTTTAAGATTTTTGGTCATAAGGAAATGGTTGAAATTACAGATTTTGAAAAGTTGAAATTATTTAACATATAAAAGTTAAATTATTGATGAATGTAAATAGGCTCTGTATTGTATCTAGGAGATTTTTAATGCATTGATTATGAGTTTAGGCTAGATTGCTTGCTTTTTCATTTTCTACGACTTTAAGTTTATGACATACACCTCTTTTATGGGTTTGTATTATCGGTATCATTTGAAAGTGATGACAGCTAAGCCGCTTTTACGTAGCAAAGCTGCATCTTTATCTTTTCCATGCATGGACCTATGGGTTATGGGCCTAGGTATATATCGAGAGTGTTCTAATTGGCGGAAACACAATGAAACCCAACCAATCACCATTGGTCCTTTGTTGAACATTTAAGGCAGGAACCCAAATAAAGTTATACCCTCTTTCATAACATATCGGGTCTGCCATAAATGTTAACCTACACGCACTTTCACGCGCAATTATCATCCATCAATCAACAGATGAACGGTCTGGATAGCCGGAACTCTACGAGGTTTTAAGCTCGTTGTATAAAACCTTATCACGTCCATTTTTGGAATTAATGGTAACGCTTGTTTGAACATTATATGCGTCCAATCACCATTAAACAGACAGTCTGATCCTTCTGAACTTTAAACTCATTTTAATGATTTTCTTAGTTCCATTTTTAGAGTTAAACTTCAGTGCTTGTTGCCACACGATGACCGTTAGATCTGTTGGTTTTTCGATTAGACGATCCAGATCTACTCTGGGGTTTCTCCATGAATTTATCAGGTTTCTCATGTTCTGCCAATACTATCCGTCGATCTAGATGATCCGACAGTTTCCGCTGTGTGGATCTCTTATTCGCTTATTGGTGGATTTTCATGTTACACGCAAATTTACCCTGCCATACCTTATTTAAGGCACTCACATCACTCCATACAACAGTTCTCGTATTATCATTGGGTCGCCATCAATCCTTATAGTGATTGATGGTCGATCAATAAACTTATAACACATAATTTAACTCTTTCATGCATACATCTAAACTATAGGCAAACAATATACAAATACACAAAAATCCAGACAACACGCAATATTTCAATTATATACATAACTAGATTACAGTCTAAGGCATCTGAACCTTAGTCACAAATTTTGTTGCGGCTACATTATATCTAATCCCTCTCTCTATCACACTACACAGACTCTTTATATAGAAAATTACAAAAGCATGGATCATCTAAGATCCACGATTTCCTCCCACAATCGCTCAATCAACCCTTAAATCTCTCTATGGCAGATAATTACATTTAGATAAGTCTCCTAGAGACTTATCAATTCCATCAATTTAGCTCTGTTTAAAATAGAATTTGCCCCAGTTTACAATGACTGTCCATGTTTCCTCTTTCACAACTTTGGATTCCGATTTTAATTAAGGGTTCTCGGATGCTCCTGCATCAGAAAGAAACCCTTGCCCAATCGTATTTAATTTTATTTAGTTCACTTGCACAACTCTCGTTTACGACTAGTGCACAACTTAGTCGTGATAGAGTTTAATGTAGCATTCTCTTTGCTTTAAAATGTGTTAGGTTAATCTCTATGTCAACTAAATGTTGAATATAATGATAAGGGGCAATATACTTTTATATTTTTAGTGAATCAGAATATATGCTTAATTTTTATTTACCAAATTTGATTATTAAAATGGTATGATTTAAATAATTTGAAAATGATACAATTTAAATATAAAATTTGCCACCCAAATATTATTGGTAAAATTATGATTTTTCTCGTTTAAATAATAGTGAATACATAATTATATTTTCCATAATTAAACTATATAAATTTTATGACTTATGGTCACGATTAACAAATTTATAACCTATAAAACAAAAAAAAAACAAAAAAAAAAAACCATAACCTAAAAGATTTAAACTACCACACTTAAACAAACCATATAAAATCATAGCCTTATCCATTGCTATTTTACCAATAATAAATTACAAGGAACATAACAGTAACGTTCCAAATAAAAAACTATTTCCGGTGACGCCGGCGGAAGAAATGAGGTTAAATCTTGATTTTTAGCAGTTAAAATGGTTTTTTAACTGCATATTTGGATTCAGCGCCCTGGAAAACCCCTGGGAGCCATTGATTGTGCAGAAACTAGCTATCAAACTTGGGATTCCTATGAATTGCTGCCGGATTTTGACCGGAAAAATCCGCCAGAAAAACTTTCAAAAAGTCGCGTTATAGACTACTGCAAAAACTTAAGATCGTAGTCTTCGGATGCCTTCTTTCTCGTCGTTGCCAAGAAAGCGACTTAATATATATTGTTGCTTACGTAAGCCATTTTTTAATTTATAATTAAAATATTATAATTTATTTCAGTAGAAGCATGCGCATCTTAACTAGTGTTTCAATCAATGTCGTGAAAATTCACGTAACCAGTATGATAATTTATCAGCATTATCTCACTACATTGAATTTTATAGTTAAATTATGATATATTCATACATTTAATATATAGCCGATGTGGCTCAATATTTTGATACTCATTAATGAAATTTAAGGAATTGATTATAAACAAGGAAATTGGGGCAAACAGTTAATTCCTATTTTTACATTATGATTTCTAATTTTGTTACAAGGAAATCATAATGTAAGATGGAACATGATGACAACATCATATCTGCATCTTCCTGTACCACGTCCTTTAATTTGCCTGAAGATTCTTTAACTATCTGTCAGGCATTGAATGTTTCTTGGTTGCAGGCACCTGTTGAACGCATTTATTTCACGGGAAATCAGACAAGTGTGAAATGCAATGGACATGTGCATGGTGGATAAGGTAATGTTTATCCTATTTCCAAGAACATAGATCCGGACTTGAAGGTAGCGGGATTTTATTCGTTTTAAGAATATAAACAGCCATCATAGTTGATTTTGATTTTATGCATCATATTTTAAAATGAGAATTTATATCTAGCTTTAAAATATTCCAAATTTGCAATATACTAATTATATCATTATTATAAAATTACATGATAATTTATACTTCCATAGTTTGATAATTTATACTTCCATAGTTTTTTTATTTTTGGGATTGCGCAATCGTGTCAAACTAGCATCCTTAACAAAAATAAAACAGTTTCACTATTTAAACCAAAATCTAGTTTTAAGTAATGCAGGGTTTTCCATCATAAAATTTCTGAAATTTTGATAGAGATATATCAGAAAATTTATGATAGAGATATATATTATATATTTCAATTTTATATTATTAGGTTTTTAAATTTAAATATGTTGATAGTGATATATTGGAATTGGGTTGAGGAATTATTTTTAATATAAATGAATGTTTTGACATTTCAAGTAAGGTGAATATTTTTCTTTTATATATAGACAATATGTAAGAGGTTTGTTTTTTCTTTTTTCTTTTTTTTCCTTTAGTTTTTAAGTTTTCTCTTCTTCTTAATTTATTAAAAAATAATTTCTAAAATGTGACTGTCGTAGTAATTTATTTAAGAAACGTTCATGAAAAGTGTTTTTGGCACTCATTCGACGTCTCTTTGATTCATTTGATGTGTCAATTGATTGCTCCGTTTCACCATGGGGTGAGTCTCTCAAATCATTCCATGATGATTAACATGTAAATATGAGCCAAAGCAAATGCAAATGTTGCCACCTATTATAAAATGTGTTTTCAACTGGCCAAATTGCAAAAGAGAAGAAACATTTGCAACCATATTCCAAGCCACAAAAGAAAAAAAAGTTAAGTCAGACGCTATGCATTGGAAAGTTCTTCGAACAAGCTTTTCAACAGTATGTGGAAGTCCAAAAATGGACTTATGGATCGGGAGATATGTTCTATTGAAGTTTAGGGTTTTTGTCACCTTTAAAAGGAAGAAAGAAGAGCCTATCAAAGGTCTTGGCATATCGATGATCGCAAGTCGGAGATCCCAACACATCGGCGATCACAGGATTGGAGGTCATGGAATATCAGAGCTTTGATATATTAGAGGTCCAGCAGCGAAGCAAAGCGAATCATCGATCAACGATTGATGATATCGCAAATTAGCAATCGGAGGTTCTAAAGAACATCACAACAACAAAGCAATATCGTTGATTAGTGACCAACGATCAGTCATATCAGTGAATTGGCTTGCCAACGAGGTGAAAACTCTAAAATGTTGCGATATTACGAGTTGTGATATGTTAGTGTTAAAGTGCTCAAGAGGGTTGATTAAGATTAACAAAGAAATTCAACGCAAGACCAAGGGCAAGCGGGTCTTTTCTCTCTCCTCTAGAGGGCCACGTGGCAGAATACTATTGGTCCCGATAAAGCCACGCGGTGTCTTATGTCATCATGACGTGGTAGTACGATGGACACATGGCATGTAGATTCAATATTTTCAGGGGTCATAAGGGGCCAAAACAAGGTGACGCGTGTCACCACTCACAAGGGGACACATGGCAAAGAATGACATCATCTCATAGATCGACGATCATAGGATGAGGAAAATCATTGTATGAAGTTTAAATCTTTGATTTAAAAACTACAATTGAAAGGCTCCGATACGGGGGCTAGCATGTAGTCATAAGGAGTCAAAGAACCAAGGGCTAATTACAGAGGATGATTGACAATCGACGATCACAAATAATGCGGTATCAGCATTTTATAGAGGAGCATATCACGGTTTTTTCCAATATGCATGTTGGGGAAACACCCAATCTCGTGGGCCTAAAGCAAGGTGGATAGGTGGCATAAGGAGGGTCGCATGAATATGTGTGCTTTCTATATCAAAACAAATGCTTGGGTGTTGAAGTTGACAAAGATTTTATAATGTGGAGAAAATTGTTAAAGGGTTTTATGTGTTAAAGCTTTCACACTGGCCCTCCGTTATCCTCCTTCCACATGGGCCAAACCACATCACATGTCGCATGTCGCAAGTTTTTGGAGGGTACAACCAAAGCAAAAATAGCAAATTCCCGATCGTCGAGTTGCAATATTTTAAATAGGCCCACATGCATAAGTGTGTGGTCCCATTTGTTACACATGGGGACCATTAGTGATATAATGTTTCAAAGAATTGACCCCTGTCCCAATTAAAGGGCTTTTATCTCTTGAAGACTTAGGTCTTAAGTCCTGAGGCCTCTATCATATAGTTTCCACCTAAGCCCTTGGGGCTAAGGAAAAAGGGGCCAATCGAAGATCGGCGTTCACAATTTTATAAAGCCTATTCAGTTTAAAGTTACTGCACTGCCTCAACCCTAATATACTTGTGTGATTGTTTCACAGGGCATGATTTGTTCTTGTAGAATGTTAAAGAAGTTAAGGGGATAGATGAGTTGGTCATTGTGCTTAGAATATGTTATGGCCATCATGCGTGATCACTCCCAGTTCCTATAAGTAAATAATTAAATTGGTTGAGACCAAAACCGACAGGAAACCGATCGAGATAGTATGAAGATTAATGTGGAAGAGACATGGTTGGCTTAGAGGCCATCCAAGGAAAGGTATCGAGATATTTTCCTTAGTTATCTTTCAATTTTCTTTATTCTTTATTTTTGTGTATATTAAAGAAAGGAATCAAATCCTTTGTAATCATTTAGGCCACATAACTATTGCATGCTGAGAAAACTAGTTGATTAGACAGTTGGAGCTCTGGCTGAGATATTTTGTAACTGTTGTTAAATCTCTCCCCCTCCTTATAAAAAGGGAGAAGAAACACTTAATACAGGTTCCAGAATTCTGCACCCAAGGGGTCCAAATTTTGTGATTCCACTTTTGGTTGTAATTGCCTATTCATGAGGAACTTGTGTGATACATTGTTGAATGTAATGGACTGGTGATTTGGACTCTTCAAGGATTAATGAAACTATTATGTTGATTCCTATCACAACAATGAGTAGTATGTTTTCCTCTTTGTATTTCATTTCTTGTATGTTTCTCTTCTACTGAAATTGTGTAATGAAGTTGTCGGTTTCTCCCTCTCATGGTTATATGTATGCTATTGAGTAGTAATAGTCCCTGTGTTAATTAAAGATTTACTTATGTACCTTTATGAACACAGATTTACTTATGTTGGTAAATGACAAGTGTTTCCATGATGTATAGAGTATGAAACCTTAATTTGCACTCCACAATTCCTATAATTCCACCTCTTAAGTCTTCCATCCTTCTTCCATAATATTATTGGCTAGGATTTGTATTGTTCCTAGCCTTTTGCATAGAATGCCTTCATTTCTCTCCTCCTCTTCATTTTATTACAACTCCAATATTAAACTACTTATTGTTGTGTGTCTGCCACCATAACCAAACATTTATCTTTAAGATTAGCCTAATTTACCCCATGAGCATTTAGATCCATGTATTTTCTTGAGTTTACCTTGATGAAAGACTATTTAACCAAGCCCCCCTTAATTATATTTTCAAACTACGCGACAATTTGAGTGCAGCAAGAAGCCCAACTGATAATCTTCAAAACCACTCCTCGCTTAAGATGTCCTAGGCATTGGTCTAGAATCAACCCAAAGGATATCTCTAGGAAGCTTATATATTGCCTAAAGAGCTTATGCTACAGGTGCTAGGAAAAGCGACAACAACAAACATGATTGATAAACAATAATCACTCAAGTTTAGTTGAACCTCTATATTGTCACATCGAAAATGAGAAATCGCTCTATGCTAAGGTAAAGGAAGACATGGACATATTTCTTGTGAATTAATCATGAACAAAGAAATTAAATGTAATGTTTTCGTGTCTCCAACTTTGAAATTCTTATTGCATTTGGAAGCGCTGAATGAAATTAATAATGAAGAAGAAATTATTTCTACGAATCTTTTCTAGGAATTTCCATGATTAAGCTGCATTATGTTTACTTGATCAAAAAGACAAGGAAATTAATATTGCTCTAAGTTTGGTTTTTAATGATATGTCCTGTATTTCTTTTTTAAAAAAATGCATCTAAATAAGCAATAGATGTTTTGGAATCCCATCTAATTACAATTACCTCATGTTTTACTTTTGGGTTTCTCAATTTTAAACAAATTTTGAAATTTGAATGCTTTAGCTCCCATCTAATTACAATATCCGTTCATTTTCATTTTCATTTTTCTCAATTTCAAAATAAATTTGAAGTTTGAATGATTTAGCAACTATGTTTAGAGTAGAAACATGCAATCCATTGGTGCTTTATGATTACCTACATTCTCATCTTTTCCTTATCAAAGAGAAATTTAAAAATGACTGTATTTTAATAATCGTGTGCCTTTGGCTCTACAGATTTTGTATGGATATTATGTTGAATCCGATGATCATGCAAAAATGTAGGAGGAGAGCATACTTATTCGAGATTGAAAATATCATCCTACCTACTCTATGCTAATTCAAAATTACAAACCATTACGTGTAATTAAATTTCCAATGTAACCATTCATGCAATAGTAGTAAAAATATGTTCATTTTCAATTTTGCAATTTTAAAATGAAAATATACAAGGATGATCGAATCTAGTTTTTGTGAGTGTGATTTAATGAAATAAGAACAAAAACAAAATTGATATAACCTCCTACTTGTTTGAAACCATCGAAAGCACCTTTCGATAAGGCTTTCATAAGCATGATTTCCACTCTAATTCAGATCATGCTGCAACTTCTCTTCATCCTCCTCAATCTCGTTTTCAAATAATTGTTCATCATCAGATATACAAGATTCTTCAAATGTTAATTCATTTTTTTCTTCTAGAGGAGTAGTTAAGCTTTTGGTTGTTGTCAAGATCTCTTCTTCGCAATAAGAGGTGATCTTGACACTTGCTAGGATCTGAGCGAGTTATTCCAAACTTATACTCATCGTTTTTATTGTGTTTTTTTTTTTTTAGTGAATGGGGGTTTTTGATTTGTGTTCTATTTCTATGTTTTATATATGAGAATAAACTTAAATGAAAATTCCTAAATGCAATTAACCCTAAATAAAAATGATTCCTAAACAATTCTCCTAAATAGCTTACATCTAAGTTTTCTTCGCTATGTTACTAAGATCTTGTTGTCACCAAGTTATCCTTTCAACATGAGTTAGCTTTTCTATAAAGAAAAATACTAGTATTGAATTATTTTCCTAATGCCTAATCCCTTAGCACCATCCCCAGCAACGGCACCAAAATGTTAGGCAAATTAATTACTTAAATTACTTTCCATTAAATTATCAACCAGGGATGGGTCGAAGATGGAGCGAAGCAAGGAAGGTTGAGCGAGGGTTTGGAAAACCTAGGTTTTTTCTCAGAGATTGCGGAGACATCGGATCGGGAACGACGACAAAAGTTTGCAGGGAGGTTATCGGGATAGTAGGGGAAAAACATTGATCAGAAACAACCAGTGGTGGACTTAAGAAACGAGCCTGGACTGAAGACCATCATGGAAGGGGTGAAAGGGAGGGGAGAGATCCCCTCCTACAAAAATATAGCGGCAGGGGAATCAAGCAGACAAGGGATGCAGGAAAATACAGAGATGAGGAGCAACGATATGCCAGTACTAGGAAATCGGTGGCAGACCAAACTTGGAGGTAGATGCCTGCCCAGAGCCCAGAAGAAACCAAGGTATGTAATCCCCAATAATAAACTTGAAGACTACAGGAGTTACATGAGAGATCATGCCTTGATATGCAAGTTTGTAGGTTTTTGGCCGACAGAAAGGGACCTAGCGAAATGAATACAACAACGATGGAAGCCGAAAGGGTACATAGATCTTAAGCTAGGGGCAAAAGGTTTCTTTACAGTAATATTTGCAAATCTGGAAGATAAGGAAAGAACCTTTGAGGTGGAACGTATTTTATGAACAATGCCGGATTATTCATGAGGCATTGGGAAGACAGATATAACCCAGACCATGAAAAAATGTTAGCAGAACCCATCTGGGTAAGATTATTCAGATTGCCAACAGAGTTCTGGGATCCTGACATATTGGAAGGTATCGACAATACAGTGAGGACCTTCGTCAATGTTGCAGAGTCCACAAAAAGAGGGAAGTGCACATCTTATGCTAGGATCTATGTTTATATGAATATAGCTGAGCCATTGCCGGAATACATAGAGCTGGAGTACCATGATGAACTCTGGCAACAACCATTGGACTACGAACACATACCCTTTAGATGCAGGGGATGCCATGAATATGGGCACCTATTCAAACAATGCCCATTGGATAAAGAAGAGGAAACCACAAGAAAGAAGGAAGAGGAGAAAAAGGGGCCAGAAGAAAGGAATGAAGAAGAAACCGGCTTCCAGGAAGTCCAGAGAAAGAAAAGGTCAGGAAAGGATATAGCAAGACAGCAACAATCTGTAAAACTAGTATCAATAGAATGTAACAATAAATTTCATGTTTTACAGGAGGAAGAGGAGGAAGCGGGGAAAGAAGAAACCACGAAGGAGCCAATGGAAATTACTAAGAACCTAGTCCAAAATAGTAAGGGGAGAGAAGAAACAGAGGACAGTATGGAAGTGACAATTGAGCAAACCCAGGGGGAGGTTGAAGCACAAAAGGATAAAAGGAATGAGGAGGAAAGAATTATGAAAAAACTGCTTCAAGACTGGAAAAACTTGGATGAAAGGTTCATCCTGGAAAATCAAAAGCAATTGTTTAAAGAAACCTTTTAGAAATATAAGGAGAAGAAAGGAATCAATTTAGAAAGTCAGACAGAGCAGATAGGAAATAAGGGACTCCAAAGTCTAGGATTGGACAACACTGGCAAAGGGGGAAGGAAACGAGGTAGACGGACAATGAATGAAACCATACAAGCGGTGGGAGAGATTTTGGTTAATTCAGGCAGGGTTATACCTCTTTTAGAGGTATTCCATCAACCATCCAAAAAGTTATAAGATGATAGTCACAAGTTGGAACATAAGAGGCCTTAATAGCAAAGGCAAGCAGAGGTACCTGAAGGACAGGTTAAAGAAAGATAAGCCAAGCATTATGATAATTCAAGAAACAAAAATCAGCTCCTAGCAATTAGAAGGGATGATCAAGAAGCATAAAATTCAATATGAGGTGATGGTTCAGGACACAAATGGCACAGTAGGGGGCTTGGCTATTCTCTGGAACCCTGAAGAAGTAATGTTTGAAAATTGGATAAGCATGCCCAGAATCCTAACAGGATTATTCAGATTGATAGGGGCAGAGGAGTGGATCCTCATCTCCGGGGTCTATGGACCGCACATTCCAAGAGATCGAAGAAACTTCCTTAGTAGCTTGTAGTCCATAAGAAGGATCTTTCCTGGAACTCCATGGATAGTAGGGGGCGATTTTAATATGATAAGAACAATAGAGGAGAAAAGGGGAGGTATAAGGAGAGCGGACCAATATATGGAAGAGTTTGATGAGATGATTACAGAACAAAGGTTGGTTGACATCCCAACAATAAATGGCATTCATACTTGGAATAATCGAAGAGGGGGGGAAATCAAATAGCCTCTAGACTAGACCGATTCCTTGTAGCAGAGCAGGTGCTGAACCGAGATGTTTATGTGGAAGCTAAGATAATGCCGGCTATGGGTTCTGATCACTGGTCGATCAGGCTGGAAATTGACATTAAAAAGAACTCCCACAACTTTCAGATTCGAAGCCTTCTGGCTCAGGAATTCAGAGTTCTTATCCAAGATTGAGGAATGGTTGAATCAGAGCATGCAAAAAGGAAAGGGTAAGATGCATACCTTTCAATTAAAACTTAAAGAACTTAAAGGGAAAATAAGAATATGGAAAAAGGAAGAGTTTGGAAACATAATGAAGGAAAAACAAAAACTAGAAAAAGAAATGGAAGAGATTCAACAGCAAACCATCGAAGAAGGAAGAAATGAGGAAAGAAGTAGAAAAGAAGGAATTATTCTAAGCCAACTAGAGGAGCGGAGAAAACAGGAGGAAATCCTCTGGAGACAAAAATCCAAGATTAATTGGTTATGTGAAGGGGAAAGAAACACAAAGTTCTTTCACCAAGCTATGATTCAGCATAGGCAAAAAAACAAGATTTTCTCTATCAAAAATGACGAAGGAGAGAGGATAATAGATCATGCAAGAATAGAGCAGACCTTGGTGGAGCATCATAGGGAAATATTAACTGAACTGACAGTAGATAGGGAAGCAGCCATAGATCTCATAGGTAAGGAGATTCCCAGACTAATAACAGAAGAACAAAACATGGCACTAATGAGGGCAGCCACTTTAGAGGAAGTGGAGGAAATTGTAAGGAGCATGAAGAAAAACAAAGCGCCAGGGCCGGACGGATTTACAGTGGAGTTTTATCAAGCAGGATGGCACTTCCTCAGCCAAGAAATCCTGGAGGTAGTAGAGGAATCGCGCATGAAACAAAAGGTATGGCCAGGCCTCAGTTCTAATTTTCTTACTCTGATTCCTAAAAATGCTAACTCGGAAACTGCCCATGGTTTCCGACCAATTGCACTATGTAATGTCATATATAAAATAATTGCTACTCTGATAGCTAAAATATTAAAGCCCATCCTCCCCAACATAATATCGCCTGAACAAACCGGTTTTGTGGAGGGTAGACAAATCCTTGATGGACTTGTAGTAACTCAGGAAACAATTCATTCTCTAAAATAGAGAAACCGAAGAGGAATGATGATTAAGCTGGATTTTTCGAAGGCGTATGATCGCTTAAACTGGAACTATCTCAAGGTAATCCTTACAGCCTTCGGATTTAGTAGGAGATGGATTGACTGGGTGCAGGATATGATTTCAACACCGTTTTTTTCCATCTTGTTAAATGGGACGCCCTCTTCTACTTTTAAAGCCACAAGAAGAATTCGATAGGGGGACCCTATATCTCCCTTTCTATTTATAATGGTCGCGGAGGGCTTGGGACGGTACTTCAAAAAAGCCCTAAGAGCGAAAAAAATTAAAGGATTAAGGTTATGGGATGATAACTTACCCATTACTCATCAACAGTTTGTGGACGACATTATGCTCTTCAGTGAAGTCTTCTATAAAGGAAGTTAGGGGGATAAAAAGCATCCTGGAATTATTTGTGGAGGCATCAGGTATGGAAATAAACAAAGAAAAATCATGCACTTTCATCTTCAACACTCCGGACATAATTAAAACTCATTTAATAAGGATGTTAGGATTCAAGCAGGGGGGACTTCCTACGAAATATTTGGGGAACCAACTAGACATAAACCCTACAAGAATGGTGAATTGGCAGCAAGTCATTGAGAAGATCAAGAATAGATTGGCAAGTTGGTCTTTCAGGGTGCTAAACATAGCTGGGAGGCTGATTCTTTTGAAATCAATTCTTCAAGCGATTCCAATTTATCCTCTATCTATCATGGCTACTCCCAAAGGAGTATGCAATAAAATGAAGGAAATCTTTGGCAAATTTATCTGGAGTGGCCCAAAATAACAACGAAAATGGGCTCTGGTTTCTTGGAAAAACTTGACAAAGAGAAAGGAAGAAGGAGGTTTGGGGCTTAGGGACTCGGAAATCCTGAACAAGGTGTTAGGGGCGAAGCTGTGGTGGAGGTGGATGAGAGGAGGAAGCGATTTATGGAAGAGATTCTGGACTCGAAAATATAATAAGCCCACAACTGCTGAGGGTATCTTGAGACTGGAAGAAACCCCTAGAGGATCTGCCATTTGGGAATTGGCTAGTCAGAACAGACACATTGTAAACGACTACGCCTTCTGGGAAATAAGAGGAGGAGGAACAGCCAGATTTTGGAAAGAGGGATGGCAGCAAAGAAACAAATTAGCTAGTATACATAGTCTTCAGGGTATACATGATGAGGCCGTCAGAGAGGGACGAGAACTTGTAAGGGATTATTGGATAGAAGGGGAGACGGATGGAACTTGGCGAAAATGGAGAAATCCTGAAGAATGGAATGAGAATATGGATCAGGAGCAACGAAGAACATACATAAAAGAACCGGAATCAAGGAAAATAAAAGCAAGACAGAGGCCGAACATTCTCAGATGGGGAAAGTCCACAAGAGGAACCTATTCAGTAAAGGAAGCCTATTATTTAGCAACCCATCAAGAAAGGGAGGAAGAAGCAATGGACTGGAAGGAAATATGGAATAGTAAGTGGTGGCCAAAGATAGGGATATTTGCCTGGCTTTTAGGAAAAGAAAGGATCTTAACTTGGGACAAAATTCAAAGAAAAGGCTTCTCGAGTCCATCCAGATGTAGCCTATGTAGGATGGAGTCAGAGACCCAGGAACACATTTTGAATTCATGCCCATTCGCTCGACATTAGTGGGGAGAGATTAGGAACCTATTTGGAAAATCCAACAGGGACCTTGGTGACATCATAAAAACTTTATTTCACTAGGGCCAGGGACAATTCTCCTACAAGGTCGTAAGGAGAATATGGAATTTAGCTATAGGTTTTGTTATATGGCATTTGTGGAAGGAAAGAAATCGCAGGATCTTCCTAGATAAAATTAACACCACGGAGAAGGTATGGAAAGGAATTCAGAATGCAATAAGAGAAACTATCTTGGCAGAGATCTGGGAGGAGGATGACTGGAAAACTGACCCTGCAAAAGAAAGTATCCTGAGGAAATTAAACATGAACTACAACATGATATATCCTGATAAAGGAACAAGGCTACAAACTCAGAAGCAGAGCCCAGATCAGTTTAGATACCCAAGACAACAGTTTATTAAATTGAATTTTGATGGGGCCTCAAAAGGGAACCTAGGTCCTGCCGGCTTTGGGGGAATATTTAGAGACTACAAAAACCAAACAAGATGGGTTTATGCGGAAGGTGGAGGAGAAATGACAAATAATGAAGCAGAATTATGGGCAGTATACCAAGGATTAAGGATAGCAGTAAGAAATGGGTATATGAACCAGGAAATAGAGGGTGACTCACAGATAACAGTTGAAATGCTACAGAAACTTAACAATGGAAAAGAATGGGAGCAAGTTGCCTGAAGCTGGAGGACAGCGGGGATTGTACAGGACTTGGGAGAAATTCTTCGAAGAATAGACTACAAGATCTTTAGTCATGTCAGATGAAAACGGAATAAGGCGGCATATTATTTAGCTAACAGGGGATGTTTAGAACAGATGGAAAGGACTGACAGCAGCTGGATAGCAATGAGGGACAAGGCGGGGTGGGAGGAGTTAACTCTTATAATCAACCAAGATCATAATGAATCTACAAGCCAATAATGTAGACATGAAGAGACCCCCGATCGGGGTGAGAAGGACGACATATCAGGTAATAAGAATAGGGCAGGGTAGGATGGTAAGGTTAATGATGGCGGTTAACAGGATGAGTCGAGGCAGGGATATAATCCCGAGAAAAGGCGGCGAAGTCGTAATGACGATCGGAGGTGGTGGAATTAAGACAAAGGCAAACGAATGGAGGTACGATGGTGCAGAAGGGAGGCGAGGAGAGGTGGGATATCATATGAAAGGCAGGTGGCAAGAGGAACGAGCGAGGGGTAATGAAGATCAGTTGCAGAGGAATGATAATGAGGAAGGTAAGCAAACCGAGGCGAGGCAAGTGATACATGTTATTACAAAGAGCGTGGCAAGGGGAGGAACGGTAAAGAAACTAGGCGGAATTAGAGGAGAGCAGAGAGAATAGGGAGGGGAGACAGATAGCAGGGAGGGAAGAATTCAGATGGTGACCAGGAGAAGAATGTGCGTGGAGGCAGAGGAAGAGATTAGAGGTCGCCGTAGCCCGGGGAAGAAAGGGAAGGACCCTGTGGCAAGCGACGATGAATTTCGTTATCAGTCAGTCCAAACGAACTCGGATGACGAAGTAGAAATGTTCGACTCCGACCTGGAAGGACCTGAGCAGTAGAAAAAGAAGGCCCAGAAGGAAGAGGGAGCAACAGAAGGTGAAGAGCCGGAAGCAGGGGAGCAGGGTGATAGGCGAAAGGCGGGGCAGGATGACGAGGGTGAACTTGGCAGTACCTCGAGCGTGAAGGGCAGGGGACGTAGAGGCTGCTACAGGGGGTTTGGAAGATTAGGTAGAGGGCGAGGGCGCTATGGCAGAGGAAGAGGAAGACCGGGGGGGAGACGGGAGGCGTCCATAGCCAGGAAGTACCGAAGATCTCTGGAGAAGAGGATACAGTATGCTGAGCAAGCATATTGTGAAAATACCAATAAAGATATTAGAAAAATCATCCAGCACCTGGAGGAGGAAGCAACCCAGGCTCAATCTAGCTCTGAGATGGATGATTGGGAATATCTACTTCCTGATCTAGGAAACACGAGAGGGCGTATGACATTGTATAAATATGCATTACATGTTTATTGGGTGATGAAGAGATTGCTGGCCAAAGCCATGGAGCAAGTGGCTGTTGAAATGGTTGAGCTATCTTAGGGAATTCCAAATCTGAGAAGAGAGTTGAAAAACATTGAGATTACAATGATGATGCAGGATAAGAAAATTGATGAAATTCAGCAGCTGATTGAGAAGAGCAACATGGGCACAAAGGAAGAGGATGGTCAGAAGAAAACTGAGGGAAAAAGCTGAGGATACAGGTATGAGTGATGCAATTTTGTTGAGGATAATAGATAGTTTTTGTTACACTAGAAAGATAGCTCCAGTACCTTTTTTATTTTACTATGAATAGGAGAAAATGTAATAGTTTACATGACTGTTTGGCTTATTTAGCATGGACAAGAAGAATTAAAATTTTTGGTTTCTGGATGGATGTCAAGAACCTAAGGTGGCCAACAGACCCGGTTTCCCCTCGGGGCGGGTTGAGGCCACCAGGATTATGTAATGGTTTTAACCCGAAGTAATATAATAGAATGGACTCTCCTTAGCTTACAAAAAAAAATTATCAACCAGGGATACACATAAGCTTGTGATGATGCCAACAAAATATATGCAGGAGTAGGCAACTAACTCTAAGCTAAGCAAACTAAAAAGTCTCTGATTCAAGATGCAGTAAGTGAAGGAAGAGGCTCCTAATCCTGGAGGTCCTAGCTGTCCTTCCCTACAGTACTGTCCTCAAGAAGAGAAACTAAAGAGAAGTAGTATGTGATGTATAGAAAGAAAGAGAAGAGGCTCCTAATTTAGGAGGTCCTGTTTGTCCTTCCTCACAGTTCTATTCCAATAACATTACCATTGCATCAAATCATAATCTCAAAAATATTTGAAACAAAGAAAAGGAAATGAACATTAATTATTGTTCAGACCAAATAGAAGGAGAGCCTAACTTAGAATCTTTGCTTTCCCCTCATATGTTGATTAGAACTCAACTAAAATTCATTCATAAGCATCAAGAATCAAGAATTCAGAAATAACTTGAAACTAGAAAAAGAGAATGAATTTCAATTATTACTTAGATCAAATAGAAAGAGAGCTTAACTTAGACCCTTGTTTGTCCTTTCATATGCTCATAAGATTTAAACTAAAATTCATTCATTAATAATGAAAAATATTCAAACATCTAAAATCTATAATGAAATAAAATGTTTCTTTGATCTTTTTAGAGTGAGCTCAATTCTCTTAAGAACAAAGTGACAAACTATTCCATAAATTCCTATACTACATTAAGACAAGTTATATCTAAAACTATAGAAAGAAAACTTTATTCTATTCCATCATAAATTAGGATACATTCTCCAAGAGTCCTTCTCCTTGGAATGGAGGAGGTACTCCTATTTATACAAAAACATAAGAAACTAACTCATTAATGGAGATCCACTAATCCCTCCTAGATACACAAATCCTTCATATGGTTACAACCAATATGAGACACATATTCCTTTATCCATGACTTTTCTCCATGAGATGTGCTTGACCCCTATCCAAAATCTCCTTCAAATATTCAAGAGAATTCGAATTTGAGTCTTGGCAGCCACATAAGAGTGTCTTGGAACCTTCCAAATCACCTACACATGTCACCAAACTCATTCTACCTTTAGGTATAAGAAAATACATGTTATTTTTCTAATATTTAATCATAAATTCACTTTAAATACATAAAATAAATAACTTTGGAAAATGAAAATATGAACCCATATGGTAATGGAAATGTAGGGTTATGTAATGATAATGTGATGAAATGAGGTGACAAAATGAGGATAAAGTTGAAAATAGGGTGAAAATGTATGTTAATTTGGCATTCCAACACTAACCAAATTCTCAAATCTTGTGATATTCGAGGAAAGCCCAATAGGTGTATATCCTTATGCTTGAAAATTTTCATTTGTTCATAGATCTTATTCATCTAAAAACTCATGCAAACATGTTCAACATGGGATTTAGTTGTAGAAATGTTGGTTAGCTATGCAATATGCACCTTTCAGTATCATGGTAATGTTTCAATCAATTTCATGAAGAAATTATAGACTACAATCTGTGAATGAATGATACCTTTTATTATCATTGAGTTTGACCTAGATGATCTTATAGCTCGTGGATGTAAAAAAACTATGCATGAAACAGAGGAAAGAGGAGAAAAATGTGTCAAAGTGAGGACAATTCAAGGGTTCAACAATTGACATACATTCATATACTTGAAAAATAAAGCAAGTAATTGAATATATGCAATTGATTTAGTTGCAAGAATTCACACAAAATTACACTCCAAACTCAAAATCTCAAATAGAGGATATTTAATCAATGGTCATCTTGATTATTGTTGAATCGGTTGTTGGATGCATATTTGAGTAATCATGATAAAATTCATATTAAATTGTGCCTAAATTAAACATTGCAACAAATAATTCCAATCTTATACCTATCTTGTTTCTTTTTTACTGTGAAAATAAATAAATAAATAATAAGAAAATACAAAGAAAAAATCACTCTTCTTATTCCATGTATTGTTTTTTTCCTCTTAATATTTCTATTCTTCCTTACTACTTGAAATTTTATCATATGCAATAATACCAATATGCAATATTTGAATTACCTATGGTATGCATATAAACAAAATTACTATATGTTTCTATAACTACATATGCATGACATAAGTAGACTAGCAACATATATTAAAGTTACAAAAGAAAAATTTACAACATCTATGTCCGTATATAGATTTTTCTGATGTAGATATACAATATATTTATTTAATGGTTGTGTTTCTACGCGACAAATAATGTGAAATGTGTTAATTCGTGAACTAGACGATGCAGCGATTGGAAATGAAACGTGTAATTTGGATAAGTGATTCATTCTTTTTACCTTCACAATCAAGAACAAAGATTAATATTTACATTTCATATTTATTAACTTTTTTATTTGATTTTTCTATGTTAGTATCTCGAAAATAGGAAAAAAATATGAAATCCTACGATATTTGTTTTCCATGACCTATAAAAAAAAAAAAGCAATCATATCATCCATCATTGGCATTGGCATGGGAAATAAAACAATTATTTTTTAAGGAGATATCTTGGTGTTGTATGGCCCCACCTCTATTACAGCGCATTGCTCCACCAAAATTTCAAGTGGTACAGATTGATATTGTTGATGTACATTGACAACTTACAACCATGGTTAACATAAGCGATAAGCTGATTTCTCAATTCTAAAGGGGAACACCATGGTATTGCATGGAATTGAAATTTTTGATAATTTTGTTTTGGAGAAATTTTACATTCTCATTTAATTTTAAAACATTAAAATTTAATTTTAAAGTATAAAATCTTATGTATATATGGAATTACACATGTTGTGTAAGGCGCTTATTATTTTTATGAGAGCACAAGGATGTTGATAGATCGTATATTTTAACAAGACTCTTTTTTATGCAACTTTTTATTTGACAATCTTTTATATTATATTTACTTTTATCATGATATAAATTTTGGACATATTTAAAGTAAAACTCTTTATTATGAATTGATCTCTTCGATGCATATTTTTATTTGACAACTTTTTATTACGTATATTTACTTTTATAATGATATAAGTTTTGGACATGTTTTAAATAGAAATCCTTATTATGATTTAATACATGCTAATTCTGGATTTTATGTACATTTTGCATGATGATTCTTATAATTGTGCATTACAAAACATTGTTGATGTTGATTTTGAATGAACCTTATAATTTGGTGTAGATGTCTAAAACAATCAAAACTTTAAATTTCATTATAAAATATGGTACATACATTTTTCATTCATGTATAGAATGGCTACTATGAATGTCGATTGATAATTAGCTTTTAATATAAATTTGTTCATGACAACATTTTATAAAATTGCATTATAAAACATCGTACAATTTGCAGGATGCATGGTTTGATGCTTAAAAGGTTTTACATATTTAAGTTCATGAATATGTAGCAATGAAATTAAATTTTCAGTTAGTTGGTACATTTTGCATGATCATTCTTATAATATTAGTAGATGATTCTTAGGTTTCGTTTAAACTTTTTTTGTCAAGTTATTTAAAATGAATCTAGTAAAATTGCAAATTACAAAACATTGTACATTTTGCATTTGAATGAATATTATATTTTGGTATAGATGTCTAAAACAATCATAACTTAAAATTGCATTATAAAATATGGTATACATTTTCAATTCATGTACAGAATGGCTACTATGGATGTCAGCTGATATTTAACTTTTAATATAAAGTTGTTCATGCAAGCATTTTATAAAATTGCATTATAAAACATGGTACAATTTGTATGATGCATGGTTTGATGCTTAATGGTTTTACACATTTTAGTTCATGAATATGTAACAATGAAATTAAATTTTCATTTTGTTGGTACATTTTGCATGATCATTCTTATAATGTTGGTAGATGATTCTTAGGTTTTGTTTAAAGATTTTTTCTCAAGTTATTTAATGAATTTAGTAAAATTGCAAATTACAAAACATGGTACATTTTGCATTTGAATGAATCTTATAATTTGGTGTAGGTGTCTAAAATAATCATAACTTAAAATTGCATTATAAAATATGGTATACATTTTGCATTCGTGTATAGAATGGCTACTATGGATTTCGGTTGATAGTTAACTTTTAATATAAAGTTGTTCATGCAAACATTTTATAAAATTGCATTATAAAACATGGTACAATTTTCATGATGCATGGTTTGATGCTTAAAAGGTTTTACATATTTAAGTTTATGAATATGTAACAATGAAATTAAATTTGCATTTAGTTGGTACATTTTGCATGATCATTCTTATAATGTTATTAAATGATTCTTAGGTTTTGTTTAAATATGTTTTGTCACATTATTTAATGAATTTAGTAAATTTGCAAATTACAAAACATGGTACATTTTGCATTTGAATGAATCTTATAATGTTGTAGATATCTAAAATAATCATAACTTAAAATTACATTATAAAATATGGTATACATTTTGCAATCATGTATAGAAAGGCTACTATGGATGTCAGTTGATAGTTAATTTTTAATATAAATTTGTTCATGCAAAAATACTATAGAATTTATTTATAAAACATGGTACTAAGAGAGCAATAAAAATATTTGAAAAGATAAAATGATGGTCCATAAAAAACAAAAATGCACAATCTAAACATGATAGTTGTACAATCAACAACAAACAAGAAAATTGTGATATGCTACATCCTTACATTAACAACAAAGTTGCGCCATATTAATGAAAGCAATTTTGTAATACTTAACTTACTAGCCAGAATGAACAACTTAAGAGTGCACAAAAAAAAGGCTCACAATCTACTTGAACTCTAAGTTATCAAAAATGAATATAAGGAGAAGAAATTGTTGTGCAGTTCAATTAAAAAAATTCTAATGGAATGCCATCCTCAATGATCTGTTCATGGTCACTTTTGACATTCTCCATTTTTTAACTTTCAATTTATTTTTTATTGAACTTCTATTAACTTTATGTGCGCTGCACACACCAAGTTACTATATTGACAACTTATGACATCGGGATGATAATATTGAAAGTAAACATTACTCTCAGTATGATGAGTTTCTTGGAAAAAATAACCTTTCAGTATAATAGAACCTCTTTCATATATAAAATTGTTATCATCATAGCATTCCAATAACTTCATCTTTCGTTTAGTGCACCGCATCAAATAATACTTGATATTTTATATGTTGTTAATGGGTGAAACTACAGTAAAAACATCTCCTGCACAATAAAGTAAGTGCAAATTTAGATCATAATTAACAGGAAATTAGTTATCAACATTGACTTGATTTTATTATCTATTTAGATCTATATTTTAATTATTATCTAGATACTTATAGACAATGATTTTAAAAAAATAACGTGTATATATATATATACTTCAAAAGAAATTGAAATGTTACCTTCTCTAACAATATTAGAAACTAGATCACCTTCATATTATAGTCTTCTCTGATTCCATCTTTTCGAAGCTTGGAACCAACATTTTCCCCTTTGTATTTAGTTTTGTATGTTTCCAAGCTTTTACATACATATTGTTTTCACAAACATCATTGAATTGTGTGTCCTCTATGCAAGCAAGACAAAAACATGATTCTTTTCTTTTATCAAATGCAAACACATTTTGGTACTCCTTTGTTTTAATTGAATGCAATTTTTGAGCCCCCTTTATTGTTTCAGCTTCATATGTAATCGATCTATGTACATCTTGGACTCCAATATACCAAAATAAAACTATAGTAAATTCAAAAAAGAATTTAAATATGTTATTTAAAATGCAATTTATATATCAAACATAATCAGATCGTGATATTATTTAAACTATATAATTTATAAATGCTTAAAACTAGAAAATAAATAAAA
>APFE030442735.1:381265-395162 GCA_000404065.3 Pinus taeda | reverse complement strand
TAATAAAAATTAGCATATATTAAAAATATATACAAGTTACTATATATATGTACATACCTGCGTACTGTTAGTGCATAAATCTACCTCAGGCTGAAGGAAGGCAGGTCTAGGGTAACATCAAACCACGCTTAACCTAGTAGCTAGCCCACTTTTCATTTTCCCTGTGTTTTTTATTACAAAATTGTAAAATGACAAAAATTTCCCAAAATTTCTCCAAATTTGGCAAGAGGCAAGCTTATTAACTGCTTTGCTGAGCTAATGAAGCAGCCAAAATTTAAATTTATCTTGTTCCTTCTTGGCCCTCAAGGTTCTCTTTAACTTAACTTTTAGCCTATTTATCCTTGTCTTGCAAATTTTATTCCGAGCTAAGTAATGATAAGCCATATGGTGAAGCATTTTCTTTTCTTTGTTAGCTTTCTCAAGCATCTTCTCAAGGTGAATGTTCACCCTTTCCAACCATGACTCTTGGTGAGTCTCAATTTCTTGCTCAAGGGATGTCATTTTGATTTTTCTTCTCTTTGCCACTTGCTATTTTCTCTAATCATTTGTAGCTCCATAATAGCTTGCTTATCTTCTAGTTTCTTGTTTTCCTACTTAAGATAGTTGATGATCCATTTGGCCCTCTCAAGGTCAAGTGATAAGGCTTGTATTTCAGCCTCCTTCTCTTTGATAATCATGTCCTTGAGTCTTGAGCTTTGAGAGCCCAAATCAGTGACATCCTCCTCAATCAACACAAAATCCCTATCTTGCCCTTCAGTAGGGCCCTCTTGATGCATCTATTTCTTTCCTTTGTCTTTTCCATGTACCTGTTTCACTGGAGAAGAAGGCAAAGCCCCTTCACCCCCGGTGAAGATAGCATTTGCCTATGGTCCAGTGAAGAAAACGAGACTCCTTCCACCCTTGGTGGAGATAGTACTTGTTTGGCAGCTGCAAAAAGCATCCTAGTGCATCTTTCATAAGTAACAAACATGGGAACATGAGCCTCTTCTGTTTTACTTTCAGGCTCTTTTTATTGCCCAGAAGGTTCACCTTTCTATTGAGGATTTGCAAATATTTGAGGCCCCTTGAAGCATTCATGGGCAATGAAAGTTTCCCATGACACTCCCAAATGAGTGATTTGATGCAAAACAAAAACTTTGATGACAAAAAAATGATAAATACTATTGAGCTGCTATGGATATGATTTTCTTTTTGCAATCACTGCTGTCCTCTCTATGTTTTTACATATGAAATAAGGAATGCTCATCATTCTGACCCTGGTGAAGTGCATAAGCAATCTAATATGATAGGCATAAAGTCTAAAGAACCTACTCTCACATGTAAAGTATTTGATGATAAGCTTCATGAGTGGAACATACCGGTCCTCCAAGAATTTGAAAGGAAACACCTTGCTAAGTTTACCATGGTATTTGGCCTTGATATAGGGTTCATAATGCTACTTACTGATATTCTGCCTTTTGTTCCACGTTTCCCCTACATCTGGCATTCTTGTAGCTTTTGCAATGATAGCTGGTGAAAGAGTGAAGTTGACCCCAACAAGATGCACCACATTAGTTTCCATGTTTATGACAAACTGTCTTGCTAACTCATGGTGATATTTGACCCTCTCAACCATTTCACAAAACTCAAAATAGGACTGATATCTGAAGCATGTGGTGGCTAGGGGGCAAGCAAGGAGTTCACTGATGCTAATAGGTTCCTCCCTAATGATTTTTCCACCCTTGTGTGGTTTCTTGGGCTGCACATTTCTTTCCCTTGAGCTATCACTAAGTGTTTCTTCTTTAAAACTTGATTCGCTGCTTCTTTCCATGATGCTTATCTTAAGGATGTGATGTGATGATGGTATGGTGAACAATGAGGATGGGTGAGAACAAAGAGGACGAGTATGAAGAGATTTTACAAATGTGAAGTAGAGTAGGGGAATGAAGGGACAAATTTATGAAATTAAGGTTTTGGCTTATGAGGGACTTAGGGTTTGATGAATGGAATTAGTTTCTTACGGGAATAGGGAAAGGGAAAATGGAATTAATGAGTAGATTTAAGGGCAATGAAGTGTGGAAAAGGGGAAAAATATGCTAGGTTTGTAATGCAATGAGATGAAAATGTATAAAGGCAAGCTAGGGTTTGATTTTTAAGAAGAAAAACTTATGAAGAAACCATGAAGAAGATTCATTTCAACTTAAGATTGATGAAAAATTACTTGTAGGATTGAAATGCGGCATTTGGGAGAGTTTAGGATGAATTTGAGTGGTTTTGGAACCTTCCTGGCCAATGCGTAGCGCACTGGACCCAATGTGCAGTTCCTGCCTGATGCACAATGCTTGTGTATTTTTACACTAACACAAACTGTCTGATGTGCAACGCTGGTCTGATTCGCAACGCCACGCAAATTTGCTACAAAAACAGGGTTTTCTTCCTCCTTTGCTCGATTTCCCTTCAAATCGTGATTTTGGCTCTCCACTTGATGTTTTGCAAAATGAAATGGATGACTAGCATGAATTCACTTTATAAATGGATGCACTTTAATTTTTCCTCCTTGCAAACCCACTTTTATAAAGTCTTAGTCACTTTTCCTCAAAAATTTGTTTTTCATCTGAAATTTGGCTTTTTCTTGACCATTTGATGGACTGATGCATTGGTGCTTTTGTTTTTGCAGTGGCTGGAGTTGGCAAGGTGACCAAGAGTAGCTTTTGAACTTATTACATATAAACACTTAAATTACATGAAATTTGTACATAAAATGGAAAGAACTTGTTTTCACCTCAAAACAGAGTTTTGAGGTAAAAAATATTTATTGGTCATATCAAAAGTAAATTTATGATTTGATGAACTTATTAATCCTCCTCATGTGCCTACTGACCTTTTATTCAATTTTGGATTACCATAATGACAAACCCTAGACCTAGTGAGACTAAAACCCTAAAACTATTTTTTTTAAATGAAATGAAGCAGGATGATAGTAAATGACCTAAAAAATGTGAAAACAGGTCAGTAGGTGAATGTCATGAGGGAAATTGACATGAAGCCACTACCATCAGTTAATCCATGACCTAATGGAATGCAGCTGATCAAATGAGACACCTAATATGCGTGCAAAAGAGCAATTTGATCATTGATGGAGGTATGAAGATACTGACACTAACATTGGCTCCAATGGGGATGGTAGCTCTTGGGAGGTGCCAAGAACCACAAATCTCTAGAAAAATAGATAAGTTTCTTCATCCATTGGGCAATATGGAGTCAATAACTTCAGAACACCAAAAACAATACCTTGACTCAAAACTCAAAACCAAACCAACTCAACTAAGACTCAATCAATTGACACTAAATAATCAAAGACTGAAGCCAAACATGCGGCTTTCTAGCCTTCACTTCAGGCCCCAAGCAAAATGAATGGTGACAGTGCAAACTTTGCAATCAAAGAAATAAAATGGTATGTATAATGACAAAATGTGATAGCAGAAATCTTCTCAGAGATAATTTCGTTTTAGAAGCCAACCATTTACCGGCCCTCCTGGACAATCTTCCCCATTCAGTTCTTTGAGTAGAAAAGCATTTGGCCTTTATATGCACCAATTATGTATGGTCCCTTCCACAGGTTCTCGAACTTGTCGTGCTTGCCTTTTTCCTCATTTCTAGCATCCCACCTTAGCACTATGTCTTCAATCTGAAATTTGTTTGCCTTTGCCTTTCGATCATAAATCCTTTTAATTCTCTCTTACAGCCGGAAGGTATTCTGAAAAACTTCCTCTCTCGTCTACTGTAAATGGATCATTTGGCTTATTCTCTGCTGAAAATGATCTTCCTCGCTTCCAACTTCCTGTAGAAGTTTAACAACCGGGACTGAGAGAGATGTCGAGAACACCATTTCAATATCATATACAATCTCGAATGGAGACATTCCTATTGACTTCTTTTGGCTTACTCTATCTGCCCATAGTGCATTAATCAATTTTTTGTGCCAGCTTTTTTTGTTGGTTTCTAGCAGCTTTTTAATGATGTTGACCAATGATTTGTTTGAAGATTCAGCCAATCCATTACCTTGCAGATAATATGCAATAGAATGTCTTGAGGTAATTTTGTATTTGCTGCAAAAGTCAATCATCTTTTTGGACTTGAAAGTGGTTACATTATCTGTAATAAGTTTGTTAGGACAGCCAAAACGTGACAAAATATTATTTTCAAGAAACTGTATTATTACCGAGTCCATAGCCTGTCGAGTGGGAATTGCCTCGATCCACTTTGTGAAATAATGTGTCGCTGTTAAGATCCACTTGTGTTGGGCTGAAGATGTGGGATGAATCTCTCCAATAAAATCTAAGCCCCATTGTTGAAATGGTGCACTAACTTTGACTGGCTTGAGAGGTAGAGGCTACAACTTTCTTCTTCCCTGAAAAATCTAGCATTCATGACAGCTTGTAACAGTTTTATAAAAATTAGCAAACAAGGCGGGCCAATAGTACCTTGCTATCAAAATTTTGTTAGCCGTCGTCTTCCAAAATAAGTGACCTCCACAGTCTCCCTTATGAAAATCACTCATGACCTGTTGTGCTTCCTCTTTGGTTAAGCAATTCAAGAAAATGCCTCTGGGATCCTTCCAATAAAGTGCATTGTTTAAAATAAAAAATCTAGTAGCCTTAAGTTTCAGAGTTCTACCTATATTTTTAGCCATCCTCGGTGGTGATGAAAGGTGCTGAAGCACGTATACAATATCTGAATACCAAGGAGAATGGAGAAAAATTTCAGATACTTGAATCAACACACTATCTTCATCTTCTTCAAACATGGTTGCAATCAAATTTATGTCCAAGGTATGTAGATTAGACTCAGCCATTAACTTTGCTAGACCCTTCCCCTTGATTAGCTTTGTTGGATTTATCTCCAAGTCATATTCTAGCAATGTTGCAATCTATTTGCCTCGCCTTCCTTTCAGATCTGTTTGTACCAAAACATCTTTCACTGTTGTGTTAGGGACGTAAGCAAGGATATGAGAGTGCAGAATATATACCTGGAAATCTTTCAAAGCTTTCACCAAGGTGAGAGCTTGCTTCTCAATGATGTTATATTTCAAGGTTGCATCTCTTATTCTCCTACTGAAAAAGGAAATTGGCTTTTCTAGCTAATCTCTTTTCTGCATTAGAACTGTTGCCATAGTATGTTCAGAAGCGAATGAAAATAATATGAAATCCTGTAAATAATCCGGAATGATCAAAATCAGGGCTAAAGAAAGAGCCAACTTTACCAGGTTAAAAGACTTCATAGCTTCCTCAGTCCACTTAACCACACTATCCTTCTTCAACATGTTTGTGATTTCCCTCAAGTGTTCAGCTAAATTAGGCACAAAACGACGCAAGAAGTTCATCTTATTGTTAAATGCTTGGATCTCTTTCTTATTACGAAGAAAATCTATTTTTTGTATAGCTTCCACCCTAATAGGATCGACGTAGATTCCTTCCTTCGATATTATGTGATCGAGAAGTTCCCTTTGTCCATAGAAAACAAGCTCTTTTTGGGATTGACTGATATTCCATATTTTTTGCAATGCTGAAAAATAATTTTTAGATGGTAAATATGCTCCTCATCTAAATTTGAAAAGACAGTCAAATCATCAAGATACACTACTAAAAATACATCTTTCTCATTTGCGAAGGCAATATCCATGGCACACTAGAATGTTGCTCCAACATTCTTTAAACCGAACGGCATCTTGGCATAGTGGAATGTCCCCCAAGGAGTGGTGAATGTTGTCTTGTCCCTATCATCTTCATGAACCAAAATTTGATCGTAGCTGGAATACCCATCGAGCAGCGACATATGAGATGCTCCAACTACTCTCTGGAGAATGTGGTCCATTTTCGGTAATGGGTAGTTATCTTTTAATGATACTTTATTCAAATTTCTACTGAAATGTATGCACAATCTAATTTCACTTGTCTTCTTCCTCACGCGGACCAAATTAGAGATCCAATCTGAAAATCTGATCGGAACGATTATAGTAGCCTTGTATAATTGATTCACCTCTTTTTCTATTGACGGCAACAACTTTGGATTTATCCTTCTCAGATTTTGGTGAAATGGCTTTTGATTTGGCTTAATAGGAATTATATGCTGAATTGTACTTTTGTCATACTCTAAATCTATATAGTCCCATGTAAATACATCAAAAAATGAAGACAATAAACTAATGTATTTAGCTTTTACCTGAAGAGATAATGCCTTTGACAACTTCACCATGTTTGGATTTTCTGTTGTTCCAATATTTACATATTCAACACCCTTCTCGGTCAGCATTAAGCTTGGTTTTCGGGCTACATCATCTTGATCAAATAATTCCTCTAAATGTATAAGGCCTTTAGGGATGAAATTATCTTTTAACAGCAAGACTTCCATCTGATTTACCTCCATTTCTGGTTCACCATCATCTTTCTCACCATCTATAGAGGTGTCTTTATATTTGCCTTCATTTTGTATAAAATCCTCACTCTTTGTCATCTTGAAACACTTGCCAATATCTTAAATTATCAGGGATAGCTAGGCGATGCTTCACATGGATTTCAAACTTATTGTTTGAATTCATTAGGATCTTTAAGTTACCTGCAGCTGTAGCAAGAGAATCTGCAATAACATTTTGTGTATGAGGGACACATGTCAAAGTATGATCCAGAAACAACCTCAAAATATCTAAAACTGCATTACGGTAAGCCCTCATTCATGGATGTTTGGCTTGGTATTCACCCTTGACTTGTTTGATTACTAATTCTGAGTCGCCATAAACTAGAATTCTCTTTGAATTCATTTTTTTGAGTATCTTCAACCCTACAATCAGTGCCTCATACTCGGCTTCATTGTTAGAATAATCGAAAGCCAATTTATATGAACAAATTCTTACATTACTTTGGACTTTATTTGGTAGGAAAATAGGGCTGCGTATCCAAATCCCAATTCCTGCACCATCCTTACCTATTGTTCCATCAAAATCCATACTCCACAAACCAGCTTCTTCCTCCAAGTGTTGGAATTCTGTTTGCTCTTCTACCTTTGGTTGTTGTCCATCAATTTTTTGTTGTTGGTGGAACGTAAATTGTTCAGCGATACTTGCAAGCCTTTTCCTCTCTTGATCAAGCACTGCCCTGAAATTTTCTGTTATCTCTGGAACATTTTCCACTTCAACTAGTTGACTATTCACATCATTAAACCCACTATCTGAATAAAGAACAAAAGATTCTAAATCTCTATGTACATAGTTAATTGGATGATTCAAAGGTTTCTCCTTGCTCATGATCATATACTTCATTTTCTTCTCCCTATATAATTTCCTCAGCTGACCAAACACGGGAATAGTGGCATAGGAGAAATCTAATTGCAATGTCCCTTTTAATTTTGCACCCCACGACCTAGATAAAAGCATGCCAAATCTAGGGGGAATGTTAGCCACAACTACATCCATGAGGACATTCTTTGCTGGAATCTGATCTAAAGTCACAACCAAATCCTTAATGAGACCAATACATCTGACCCTATCGGAATCAAAGGAATAAAGATCATGATATTTACGAGTGATGTCCAGACCCAATTTTTCCATAATCACCTTTGGCATCAGGTTGTGAGATGCTCCTGAATCAAACATGGCATTGTGCAAGACATAATCATGCAATCTAAGGCTTATGTAAAACGGGGCTACTTCACTATCCTCAGATTGGCCTTCTAATGCCAGACGAAAAATAAGCTCGGGTTGGTCATTTTCCACATTAACCATATTAGACGGGGGATCTACATTCAAAAGCTTTGACACTTGACTCTTATAACTGTTGTTTTTCATTAATTCAGTCAAAGGTATCGACACTTTTAACTTATCAATCTCATTCTCTAAGCTAAAGGCTATATTTTTATCTACCTCTTTGGCCAGAGAATCCTTCTTTTCAGACTTTTCCTTTGCTATACTTGGCTGATTTGACTTCTCATTTGTAGATTATACTTTGCTGGAAGTAGGATCTGTTGGCTCCTTTCCTTTTTTCTGAACATTTGGAGAATCATTCTTTGGTTGTGCTACTTCCTTCCACATTTGAATTGGATTGATTGGTACATCCCTACTCCTGAGAGAATACTGTCTTTGTTGTGATGTCAGTTCATTCATATATCCCCTCTGATATTAATCTGATTCTTCCTCCAAAACTATTTCATTGGTTAGTATAAAATCCTCATCTTTTTATACAGCCAGGCTCTCTAAATATTCCTCATCCTCTTTGATATAAATAGGCAAAACATCTAATGTAAAAAAGTGATTTTCCTCTCTTATTGGATTCTCATCATCCTCTGACTCCAGGCCATGCACATAGTTCTACTGTAGAGATGTTTTGACTTGCTGTTGTGCTAATTAATCTTGTGCTCTTTGCTCCCGCTATTTAATCATAAATTGTGGTTGCTGCTAACCATGGAAATTTGGATTTCTAATTGATGCCTTAGGCTTATCTGCAATTGTGAATCTATCAAACATTTTCTCAATTTTATGAAGCAAATGATCAGAGGAAGATGATTCTTCCTTTATGGTCACTTTATTCTCGGTCTTCGTCCTAGCTCTCTTAGCTAGCAGATTTGTCTCCACACTCACTGCAATTTTCTGCATATCCTCCAATGTATCAGGATCTCATTCTCTCAATTGGTATGCCATGTTGAGATCGAAACCATCGGGAAATTTTATCAAAGCCAGCCCCATCGGAGGCTTGATATCCATTGGAATAGCATTATAGATAGTCTTGAATATTACATAGTAATCCTGAACACTTTCACCAACATTCCTCTTTATATTTTCATACTCGGAAAGAATTTACAGTGGATTTTTCTTTACTTCCCAATGACCCAGAAATTGTCTATGAAGAACCAACAATGTATTGATAGTCCCTGCGGGAAGTGCTCTGAACCACTTTCGCACCTCGCCTCCAAAACTTTACAAAAATTTTCGCATGGTCACATTTTCTTTATCTATATCATGAAGATCAAAGAAGTTGTTCATCCTATCAACATGTTGTTGCGCTGTGATACCTTGGGTAGCATCAAATAATGGGATTTTACTTTGGTAATTAGTAGACATAGCATCCAAGTTTTGTGGCAAAACGAGATGTGCATATCTGGTAGCCATTTCTCGAGGTGGATTGGAAACTGGCCTTGGATAAGCAGAAGGATTTATAACAACAAGGGTAGTTGATGCAATGGGTGTATGAGGTGTCGAAAGAGGGGAAGAAATGATAGATGTTTGAGGTGTTGAAGGGGGAGAAGAGACAATAGATCTCTGATCAGATATGGCAAGTTGCACGGCAAGGTTGGGGATAAACTGAGGTTGAGAATGAACTTCAGAACTAGACAAGACATCAGATGAACCAAGAGTAGTAGATGCAGATTCTAAGAGCTCGGGAATATTGGTAGCCACAATAGATGTTTGAAGTGAATTCAAAATCTAAGCATCAATTGATCTATTCGCTCTTTTAGTTTCAAGATATTGGACAAATTCCAGATTTAAAACAGTATCACCCACACTTTCAGATTTAGTTTCAAACAAAGATAGATCAAAATGTTCATCAAACAGGAGATCTTTGAGATATTAAAATACAACTAGGCATGAATGAGATCAGAAAACTAGTCTTGGACTTAAAGAACCTTCTAGTCTGAGTATTCTTGGAATGAGATTAGGGTTTTCAAACATGGGAGAAGGACCAGGATCAGGATTAGCCCTGGTGTACCTTCTGAAAGCCAGTGTGTTGAATTTTTCTCAAAATTTAGATGAACATTACAATCTTTTCAGCCAAATGAATTCTAAACCTATCATCCAAAAGTCTAGAATTGGATTAAAAGTACTGGGGTAATATTTTTCAGTTTCTATCCCCAATATGGTTGCCACTATGTTAGTGCCTAAATCTACCTCAGGCTTAAGGAAGGCAAGTCTAGGGTAACATCAAACCATGCTTAACCTGGTAGCTATCCCTAGTAGGTCGAGAGAGGGTTCTCTCATTGTCAATCTCAATTGGAATATGGCAACTAGGGCTTGAGATGACTAAAAATAAATGCTGATTTTAGGCTAGGTATATTAGGTTAGAGGATTTTATTTGATTTTGATGGTCGGTTGCTAGATCAAATGAAGAAGGCAGTTTTGGGTCCGGGAAATCAACTCAGATTTGGAGGAGGTTCTATGGGGCGAGGTAGGTAGGTGTTTTGGCACTTTGAATTGGGTGTGATGGTAAGTCTAAGACTAGTGAGGAGTTGGAGAGGGCATAAAAGGTTCATGAGTCCTCTTCAAACAACAGAAAACATTAAAAACTAAATGTATCCTCAAGGTAGATCACTGAATATCAATGGAGTCCACCTATTTATCTTGATTCATTTAGTTATGAAGAAAGAAATAGATGCTGGCACATATGCACATAAGAGAAACTAAATAAAAAAGGAAGAAACAATGCCAAGACACATTACCACAAGAATCCCACAAAATGCTGCAAAACCCTGGTTCATTTCCTTGCCAAACTGCAGAAGTAATTTACAATGAAGCTCAAAGCATCCACAAGAGTCCAACCTTTACAAATAACAATGTAAACTTTGAAACGAGAACTGATATTGTTACCCGTTTTGTAGAGATAGCAAAAAAGTGACCTGATTTTGAAAAGGGGTGATGGAAATCACACATGTTTTTTGTAGAGCATAGTTTTTGGCACTTTAAATTTTTTTATGTACATTACATTTTAGAATGGTAGTGATTTTCATGCTGATTTAAAAAGTGGTAATTCTGCAACAGGCCATTTTTTTAAAAGACCTATCTTTTGACTTTAAATTTTCTAATACATGAAATGTAAATAATTATTTTCTAAATTTAATAATTTTTGAAGTGGTCTTTTTCTTCATATTTTCTTGTTTTTATTTTATTTTATTTTATTTGTAGTGAGGTTTTTATTGTTTTGCATATTTAAAGAAGAAGGTCGATATTTTGAATTTTTGATATTTCACATATTTATACATCGTTAATTAATATTTCAATCCAAATGAAATAATTGTCTCTAAAAAATAATAATTCAATCCAAATGAAATAATTTTTAACATAAATATAACTAAAAAACTACACATTTTGATAATTTTTTGTAATTTTTTTGCTAGAGATGACATGTCAAAATCACAATTTTTATAGGAAAATTTTAACTAAAAATAGTTAAATAATAGTTTTTTTTTATGAATTTCATGTCAAAAAATAATAATAATCACTGTTTTTTTCAAAAAATAATGATTAATATAAAAATAAATGCGAAAATCACATAATGCAAATATTGAACACATAACAACCTTAATTGAGTGCTTATTCTTCTCATAAAATGTCAAAGTCAAAACATTACAAGTATAGCTAATTAATAGTTTCCAAAAATGAGCTTGATTTCCAAGCATAACTTAAATTTAATCAACAATGTCACGTAATCCAAATTCTTCGTCCTCTGGAGTTTCCTCATTGTCTTCTTCCACAATATTTTCTACTTCATTTTGCTCATTTTCCTCCTCTAATGGATCTTAGATGTCTGCAAATCGCCCAATGTATGTCTTTCCAATCATTCCATGTAATGGTGGTTCGGGTTCCTTTGCCTTTTTCGCCACACGTGATTCACTGAAGTCCCCTTTCTTCAACCCAATTTCTTTCATTGCATCTGTAAGAAATTGAACAACATTAATTCTTTGCTAAATAAAATTGCACTGTATTGGATCTTTTTCAAAGGAAATGCAATTTCTTCCTTTTTGAAGGAAACATGCTAGCGTTGTACCTAATTATCAAGCACAAAATAAATAATGATGTAAATTAGTACAATGACATATAAATTAATAAATAATATGTTGAAATTCAATTCCATATAATAAAAATTACCTAAGCCAGAAAATAAATCCAAAACACAATCTCCTTCATTTGACTATTGCAAAGACATGGCTAAATCAAGCTCTTAAATACCATTGGGTTACATTGTTTAGGTGCTAAAAAATCTCGATCGAGCGCTTAAAAAGGGCTCAATCGAGTAATCATTTTTTCCACCCAAATGTGCCATCTCTTGCCAAAAAGTGTAACCCAGCTCCATGATTTCATCCTTATAGATTATGAATTTCTAACGATCTATATCCTAATTATTATTATTATCCAATTATAAGGTCATAGCCAAGCCAGACACTAAATTGGTGTATGAGATCCCCTTGTTTGTGGGACAAGAGACCCACCTCCAGACAATGATTTGATTATTATGTCTACGAAGGCATACCTACTCTAACCCCTTCTGGTTTTGAACTTGTCACCTCTTAGGAGAAAACACATGCTCTTAACCATTAGGTCTATTCATACTCTAAGAAAGTGGATTTGATTAGCTAAAGATAGTAATCTAGAAACTCACAATTATAACTCATGATCACAATATATAACACACATGTAACACACCTGTAAGATTACAAATTATGATAATATGTTTGAGAATACAAGAATAACTATTTCCTTTTATGCATCTCCAATGGGAATGTAATTATGAACTAGAACATTCATGCATGTTTTTTCCCATTAAGATGTTCATACAAGTTCGTAAATTGGCGGCAACAAAAAAGTTGGATAAAGGACGTTGGTTAACTATTATGTAGTCAAAGAAATCATTTTTGGTTAAACCATAATCATTCATTATTTAAAATATAATCTTTAACTATGTATAGATTCAACACTTAAAAAAATCCTTAAAACTCTCTAACAAAAAATTTAAAACCTTTTAACTAAAAATTCACAATTGAAATTTGTGATTTTAACAAATTCCTACCAACTTATAAATAAATTCAACCAACAAAATATACTTAAAAAAATCTAAACCATATAACACTAACACAACACATGAGATAACATGGATACAAGTTGCCGCAGTGATGTGACAAGCGGCGTGTACTATGTAACTGTCACTTGGAAGTTACACACTTATAAACCATAAAGCCAAATAGTTTGGCTATATAACTAAGTTTTTTGTTTGTAAGTTTTTTTTTGTGTGTTCTTTTTTAATTAGCCCCAAGAAAATAAAGATAAAGATTAAAAAGGTAAAGAAGACAAGGAAAAAAGTGTAGCTTTTAAAAGGGTAAGTTTTTTTTACTTTAAGTATGCTAGGTCACTTCCAGAAGCTAATTTTGTCCAAAAAAAATGAATACAATTACATTTTGGAAACAGAAAAAAAGAATATGGTAGATTAGAACAGTTACAATTACATCTTTGAAACGTAAAGAAAGAATAGAAATTGATTACCTCAATTTGACTTGGATTACGATGAAGGAGTTGGCTACATATTTATAATATTTTTTTGGGAAAGGCTAGTTGGGCATTAAGATGTGTTTTCATGTAAATGTAAAACCATATTTTTTTAGTCATTTAATTATTTATAAGGGGAGTTGGTTAAACATAAATGTTGTTATCCATATATGGAGTCAGTTATTAATAATTGAGAATTTTTTTGCGAAGAATGTAAGAAGTTTGTAAGAAGTGGGCACATGGGGCGATTCTGAGAATCACCCTAGCCCCGCCACCCCGCAAAAGCATCCAAGTTATGTGATTTGTTGTTGTGAGATTAATCACTGTAATCACATAACTTGCATGCTTTTGCGGGGTGGTGGGGCGAGGGCGATTCTCATAATCGCCCCATGTGCCCACTTCTTACACTCTCCAGAATATTTTAATGCAAACTTTTTATATGCAGAGAATTTCTCACTTACTAATAATTAACTCCATTTATGGATAACAACATTTATGTTTAACCAACTCCACTTATAAATAATTAAATGACTAAAAAACAATTTATTTTTTGGTTTTACATTTACATGAAAACACATCCTAATGCCCAACAGTTTTATTTATTAAAACATAATATAT
>APFE030442735.1:342534-380964 GCA_000404065.3 Pinus taeda | reverse complement strand
TTACAATCTTTGGAAAAGCATATGAATAGATGCAATGCTTAAATATATAAAAGGACAAAGAAAACAACATGGGACATTTGTTTCATATTATTATTATGCAAATTTCTAAAAAAAATGAAAACCAATTAAATTAGTGAAATTAAAATAAATAACAATTTACTTGATTTCAAATTTTCCAACATTGATAGGAAAGAAATATATATTATTTTTAAAAAGTAAAAAAAATCTTACCTTTTTAACATAGGGCAAGATTTTTTTTACTTTTTTAAAATAATATATATATATTTCCTATTAATGTTGGAACATTTGAAATCAAGTAAATTGTTATTTATTTTAATTTCACTAATTTAATTGGTTTTCATTGTGTTTTTTGAAATTTGCATAATAATAATATGAAACAAATGTCTCATGTTGTTTGATTTGTCCTTTTATATATTTACACACTGCATCTCTTCATATGTTTTTCCAAAGACTATAACGCGCAAAAGTACATCTAGTATATATATATATATATATATATATTAAGTATATAGATATGATGTTTTAATAAATAAAATTGTTGGGCATTAGGATGTCTTTTCATATAAATGTAAAACCAAAAAATAAATTGGTTTTTAGTCATTTAATTATTTGTAAGTGGAGTTGGTTAAATATAAATGTTGTTATCCATAAATGGAGTTAGTCATTAGTAAGTGAGAAATTTTCTGCGTGTAAGAAGTTTGCATTAAAATATTCTAGACAGTGTAAAAAGTGGGCACATGGGGCGATTCCCTCGCCCGGCGACCCCGCAAAAGCATGCGAGTTATGTGATTATAGTGATTAATCTCGTAGCACCAAATCACATAACTTGCATTCTTTTGTGCGGTGGAGGGCTAGGGCGATTCTCAGAATCGCCCCATGTGCCCGCTTCTTACACTCTCCAGAATATTTTAATGCAAAATATTCTGGACAGTGTAAGAAGTGGGCACATCGGGTGATTCTGAGAATCGCCCTCGTCCCGCGACCCCGCAAACACATGCGAGTTATGTGATTATAGTGATTAATCTCTCAACACCAAATCACATAACTTGCATGCTTTTGTGGGGTGGTGGGGCTAGGGCAATTCTCAGAATCGCCCCATGTGCCGCTTCTTACACTCTCCAGAATATTTTAATGCAAACTTCTTACACGCAGAAAATTTCTCACTTACTAATCACTAACTCCATTTATGGATAACAACATTTATGTTTAACCAACTCCACTTATTAATAATAAAATGACTAAAAAACAATTTATTTTTTGGTTTTACAATTACATGAAAACACATCCTAATGCCCAACAATTTTATTTATTAAACATTAATATAATATATATTATTTATAATATATATTATATATATATAAATGTACTTTTGCACTTTATAGTCTTTGGAAAAAAATATGAAGAAATGCAATGGGTGAATATATAAAAAGACAAAGCAAACAACATGGGACATTTGCTTCATATTATTGTTATGCAAATTCCAAAAAAAAAAAATGAAAACCAATTAAATTAGTGAAATTAAAATAAATAACAATTTACTTGATTTCAAGTTTTCCAACATTTACTTTTAATAGGAAAGATATATATATATATATATATTATTTTAAAAAGGTAAGATTTATTTTTACTTTTTAAAATAATATATATATCTTTCCTATTAAAAGTAAATGTTGGAAAATTTGAAATCAAGTAAATTGTTATTTATTTTAATTTCACTAATTTAATTGGTTTTCATTTTTTTGGGAATTTACATAATAATAATATGAAACAAATGTCCCATGTCGTTTGCTTTGTCCTTTTATATATTTACACATTGCATCTCTTCATATGTTTTTCCAAAGACTGTAAAGTGCAAAAATACATACACACACACATATATATAGTGTTGTTTTTCCAAACACTGTAAAGTGCAAAAATACATACACACACATACACACACACATATATATATATATATATAGTGTTTTAATAAATAAAATTGTTTGACATTAGGATGTGTTTTCATGTAAATGTAAAACCAAAAAATAAATTGTTTTTTAGTCATTTAATTATTTACAAGTGGAGTTGGTTAAACATAAATGTTGTTATCCATAAATGAAGTGAGTCATTAGTAAGTGATAAATTTTTTGCGTGTAAGAAGTTTGCATTAAAATATTCTGGAGAGTGTAAGAATCGTTTGCATTAAAATATTCTGGAGAGTGTAAGAAGTGGGGACATGGGGCGATTTTGAGAATCTCCCTAGCCCCGCCACCTCACAAAAGCATGCAAGTGATGTGATTTGGTGCTGCGAGATTAATCACTGTAATCACATAACTTAGATGCTAACTTAGATGCTTTTGTGGGGTCGCAGGGCGAGGGCGATTCTCAGAATCACCCCATGTGCCCACTTCTTACACTCTCTAGAATATTTTAATACAAACTTCTTACACGAGGAAAATTTCTCACTTGCTAATAACTTACTCCATTTATGGATAACAACTATTATGTTTAACCTCCTCCACTTATAAATAATTAAATGATTAAAAAACAATTTATTTTTTGGTTTTTTATTTACATGAAAACACATCCTAATGCCCAACAATTTTATTTATTAAAACATAATATATAATATTTTATAATATTAGAGAGGGAGAGAGAGAGAAGAGAGAGAGAGAAGAGTTGTATTTATTTTGTATTTACATTGTTTGGAAAACAATGGAAGAAGATGCAATGCGTAAGATATATGAAAGACAAAGCAAACAACATGGGAACAGATTTTATATTGTATTACTATGCAAATTCCAAAAAAAATGAAAACGTTAATTAAATTAGTGAAATTAAATTAAATTTAAATAAAAGATTTAATTGAATTCAAATTTTCAACATACTTTTAATAGGAAATATATATATTATTTTTAATAAGGTGTACGATTTTTTTACTTTTTAAAAATAATATATATTTCTTTCTTATTAAAAGTAATTGTTGGAAGATTTGAAATCAGGTAAATTATTAATTATTTTAATTTCACTAATTTAATTGGTTTTCATTTTTTTTGGGAATTTGCATAATAATAATATGAAACAAATGTCCCATGTTGTTTTCTTTGTGCTTTTATATATTTACGCATTGCATCTCTTCATATGTTTTTTCCAAAAATAAATTGTTTTTTAATCATTTAATTATTTATAAGTGGAGTTGGTTAAACATAAATGGAGTCAATTATTAGTAAGTGAGAAATTTTCTGCGTGTAAAAAGTTTGCATTAAAATATTCTGGAGAGTGTAAGAAGTGGGCACATGGGGTGATTCTGAGAATCGCCCTTGCCCTGCCACCCCACAAAAGCATGTAATTTATGTGATTACAGTGATTAATCTCGTAACATCAAATCACATAACTTGGATGCTTTTGCAGGGTGATGGGGCTAGGGCGATTCTCAGAATCGTCCCATGTGCCCACTTCTTACATTCTCCACAGAAAATTTCTCACTTACTAATAATTGACTCCATTTATGGATAACAACATTTATGTTTAACCAATTCCACTTATAAATAATTAAATGACTAAAAAAAAATATTTTTTGGTTTTACATTTACATGAAAATATATCCTAATTCCCAACTAGTCTTTCCCAAAAAAATATTATAAATATGTAGCCAACTCCTTCATCGTAATCCAAGTCAAATTGAGGGAATCAATTTCTATTCTTTCTTTACATTTCAAAGATGTAATTGTAACTATTCCGATCTACCATATTCTTTTTTTCTATTTCCAAAATGTAATTCTATTCATTTTTTTTTTGGACAAAATTAGCTTCTCGAAGTGATCTAATGTACTTAAAGTAAAAAAAAATCTTACCCTTTTTTTCCTGGTCTTCTTTACCTTTTCAATCTTTATCTTTATATTCTTGGGGTTAATTAAAAAAGAACAAACAAAAACAAAACTTACAAACAAAAAACGTGGTTATATAGCCAAACTATTTGGCTTTATGGTTTATAAGTTTGTAACTTCCAAGTGATAGTTACATAGTACACACCCCTAGTCACATCATTGTGGCAACTCGTATTCATGTTATCTCATGTGTTGTGTTAGTGTTATATGGTTTAGAGTTTTTAAAGTATATTTTGTTGGTTGAATTTATTTATAAGTTGGTAGGAATTTGTTAAAATCACAAATTTCAATTGTGAATTTTTAGTTAAAAGGTTTTAAATTTTTAGTTAAAATTTTTTAAGGATTTTTTTAAGTGTTGAATCTATATATAGTTAAAGATTATATCTTAAATAATGAATGATCATGATTTAACCAAAAATGATTTCTTTGACTACATAATACTTAACCAAAGTCCTTTATCCAACCTTTTTGTTGCCACCAATTTACTAACTTGCATGAATGTCTTAATGGAAAAAAAACATGCATGAATGTTCTAGTTCATAATTACATTCCCATTAGAGATGCATAAAAGGAAATAGTTATGCTTGTATTCTCAAACATATTATCATAATTTGTAATCTTATAGGTGTGTTACATGTGTGTTATATATTGTGATCGTGAGTTATAATTGTGAGTTTCTAGATTACTATATTTAGCTAATCAAATCCACTTTCTTAGAGCATGAATAGGCCTAATGGTTAAGAGCATGTGTTTCTTCCTAAGAGGTCACACATTAAAAAACTAGAACGGGTTAGAGTAGGTATGCCTTTGTAGACATAATAATCAAATCGTTGCATGGAGGTGGGTCTCTTGTCCCACAAACAAGGGGGTTTCATACACCAATTTGATGTCTGGCTTGGCTATGACGATAGAGATTCTAAAAAGGTTGTTACCGAAAGGAACAGTGTTGAGATGGGAGTCTGCTAAAATCTATCGTAGATCTAGAAGAATTTTGAAACTTGAAATGGTGGGCATGCATGTGGGCTCAAATGGGGCACTAGTTGATGAAAGAGAAGAATATGGAACACCTTCGTCTGCATCCAGTCATTCATCTAAAGATGTGAATTCTGAAGGTGTGCAAGACAATATGAGTGATTTTGGATAGTTGTCTAAAACAATATATATAAGTGATGTTTGCATCGTATCTTGAAACAAATTTTTTTATTTCCATATGGTGTTAAATCAGAAGTTATGAGTCATTTTTATGTTGTTTGATTATATGTCTTAATTATGATAATTTTTATTGTTTAGAATATCTACAATGCAACATTAAATTAGAGATATAATGTATGTTTCATTCAATATACAATAATGACATTTTGATTCATTTAGTCATGTAACTTGTTCATAATATCGAGGTTTTTTAATTTTATCGTTGAAAAAATTCCAATTTCTTTTGTATCTAGCATGTTATGGTTGAAAAAATTTTGAATTTATACTTAGGAAAAAAAATGTTATTCTACCAAAAAAATTAGTGTGTTTTTTTCCTCATAAACAACTGTTTTTTTTACATAAAAATTTGGTTTTAGTAGCATTTTTTAAAAATGTTGAAAATTGACCCTAAAAAAAAAATCGTCGTTCTAGTATAAACACTTTTTTGTTTTCAAAGTTTTTTTTGTACGAAAATTTCGTTTTCACTGCGATTTTTAAAACATGTTCAAAATTGACCCTAAAAAAATCCCATCGTTTCAGTATACACACTTTTCGTTTTTAGCATTGTTTTTTATGTTTTTTCGGGGTTTTTTGACAAGAGTTCCCATTTTGAGTTTATAGTTCGCGTTTCAAAGTTTACATTGTTAAATGACTAAGAAAGTAAAGGATTTGGCATCAAACCACCTATGCTAGCCATCAGGGGTCAAATCCATGAGTCAAGGAGCTGTTTCAACAACATCTAAACTAGGAACTAGAAAATAGGCAGTGGAACAGCTTGCCTCTAAAACTATAGAAATTGATTCATTCAACCTCAAACCACCTCTAACTGATGTATCTACCCTCTCAAGTCATTTTTAATCATATTTACATCATATTACATCATTTACCATCATAAATTTACCAAGGCGAAGAGAAAAAGTCAACTGATAGTCAAACTGGGCGAAATTCTGAGTTTTTAGGCAAAATTGACAAAATTTGCCTAATGCACAGTGCCCTGAGCTAATGTGCAATGCCATTTGAAGGATGATTTTTGAGGCCTTCCACTTCACCAAATCAAGCCCAAGGTAGCTTGTTGCAAAGCTCTACCTGTCTAGTTTTTGGAACACTTTGAATTTTTTTATTTAGAGTTGATTTGCCCCTCCAAAAATCATTTCTCCCAAGACTAGTTCTTGTGGGTCCTATTAGAGTCGGTCTTGTCAGTCCTCCGTCTGAGATCAAAACTCTTTCTACATTTCATTTCTAGGTGTCTCGCTCCATTCACTCAGCTGCATTCCGCTAGGGGCATGCCATAATATGACGGGAGGATCTTGTCAGTCATTTCCCCTCATGTCTGGCACCTGCTGGCTTAGGTCTTTTCATTAATGTTTATTAAAGCCCATGACAGTCAATGTTTGATCTTTTAATGGACGAGAGTCATTTTCAGTCGTTAGGTCTAGGGATTAGTCAATTTGGTCTTCAACCATGTTTGATAAAGCCATGCAGGCCAGAGGGAGGCCCTTACAAAGTTATGATTTAAAGATTTTCATCGTCATGTTGACAGATTACGACTGTTCTTAAAAACTCTATTTTGAAGAAAAGTCAAACAGTGTGTCATTTGTGATAATTTTCAAAAACGTTTCTAGTGGATCTCTTCAAGCACAGTCATGGTTTCCTTGGCCAAATGCCATGTCATGCAACCCCTGCAAAAAGTGTCAAAAATTGCATCATTTTAGCTAAAAATTCAAAGGGAAAAGTGAAATACAGAGTTGGATTAAATCAGGAAAAAGTGTCAAAATAAAACATTATCAAAGTGGGTTTTGAAGAAACAAAAATTAAAGCCATGACTCCAAATGCCTTTATATAGAGTCCTCACAAGGAACAATTCCATTTTGCATACCAAGGATAGAGAGAAAGCATTTCAAGGTGGTTGAGGGAGCAAGCACGCGTTTTAGGTGAGTTTGGAGGAGTTGTCACAGGCGCAGCACACAGGCAGAGGAGTGCGGCGCACAGAGCGCAACCCCACAATGGTGAAACTACACGGGCGCGGTGCACACACAGAGCGTGGCGCACTGGGTTTGCTGCGCGGCGCACACCCATAAAGGCTCGGCTTTGTTCCAAATCTACAATGAATCGCTTTGAATCCCTTCCAATTGACAAGTAGGGTCGACATCTCGGTTGCTCATATATTTTTGTGAACATGATGATGGTTTATGGCCGTGTATAGTTGCAATAAAAATGCCTAAACCCTACCACTTGAAATCATCAAAGCCATTTCTCTTAGGGTTGCAAATTTTTTGTGTTGATACCAAGGTTCCTCCCCCCCTTTAACCTTTCATTTTTCCCCTTCTTTCCATTGTTCCCTTCCCCCCTATTCCATTTTTCCCATCTTTCCCTACCCTAAAACATTACTAAACCCCTATTCCCTATCCCCTCCATTCATTTGTCAATGTAAACCTCAAAACCCTACCTTATAAAATCCCCAAACCCTCTTACATGTCCCTAAAAAAAAATTTTCCCCATAACCCCTACTCCCATCATATTATTCCCCTTCTTAACACTCCCTTTTGCATTGTTCCCCTTGGTAGCAGAGATCATAACAACACATAGTTTCATACCATCATCAAAGGGCAGTCCAAGCACAATCCATACACAACAGTCATGGCATTCGAGCATTCATCGGAGTATGAAATGGAAACCCAAAGTGATTCATCCTTGGAAGAACAGGCTCCCCGGAGACATCATAAAAGTGGAAAACATGTTAGGGATGAACCAACCACCCTTACAGAATTACAGGCCTGCCCTCTTGCTATGTCATGTTTCCAGCATCTGTCATGTTTTGATTTTTGTCAAAAAGTGGCTAGTGTTCGAGTTCATCATGAGTTGGCCCACCTCTTTGTGCTTCACTTACATGGAGATCATTCTATCTTAGCCGGGGTCACCTTCACACTGACACCTAAAACTGTCTCATTAGCAACCGGCATACCGAACGTTGGAGAACCATGGCACAAGAAACAGAAGGTTGATCGGCAGCATTATGAGCCATACATTAATGCCAGTTTCTTGAGGCAGCTCCAAAGAGTCTTCCCATTCCGATATTTGAAAGATGAATATGCTCCACTCATGAAGTTGATCATGAAATATTTCAGCTGTGAGGGGAGGTTCTCTCATTTATGTGCCTATCACATTAGGTTGCTCATGCACTTTACCAGGGTACGGATAATGAACATCCCATATTTCATTTGCAGGAACATAGAGAGGATGAACACCTTCATGCAGCACAAAACCCCTCAGCAGCAACTTAACAGTGTTTATCACTTTGCTCTTATTAAGATTTTGGCGATTCATCAGCTGGGATTGCAGGGCATTACTTGGTATGATTTCATCTCCCGTCACCTCTTCAGCACTTCACAGGTATTATCATAGGTTGAACATGAGACAGATGGTCCTTCTCATCAGTATGAGCGCCATGAGACCACTACTATGCCAATATTCATCACCTATCAGAGAGGCAGTAGACATTTGTTTGCGGCAGCAAAGCGAGTGTTATCTCCACCCGGCGTGGAAGGGGCCTCGCTTCTGACATCGGCAACATAGGTACAGGACAAGGGCAAGAGGCCCATGCATGACGAGGGGCCATCAGGTGAACGAGAGGCAGACTTCATCCTCATTCATGATGATGATACAGATGTGGAGAGTGCCAAACTTAAGAGGACCATCAAGGAGCAGCAAATGGAGATCCAAGCCTTGTCTCTCAATTTGGAGAGGGCTAAGTGGATTATCAGGTATTTGGAGCAAAGGAACAAATAGCTCAAAGACCAGCATGAGATCATGGAGCTGCAAAAAATCCACGAGAATTGCCAAGCTGCCCAACATAGGAGGATTGAGCTCACTCCATTAGAGCAAGAGATTAACAATGACCGAGAGTCTTGGCTCGAGCGTATCAACATCCACCTTGAGAGACTGTTAGAGAAGGCTGACAAGGACAAAACCATATTGAGGCGGATGGTTTATCACTACAGGGCACGGAACATGAGTTCAAAGGCTCAGATAAGAAGTTTGAAGGCGAAATTGAGGAGAGCGAAAAAAAGACAAAAGAGGAAAAAAGAGCAATATCGGCTCTGAATCTTGGCTGAAGCCTCTATGGCCCAGCATAGCACTTCAGAGAGGATCTCCAGCCCAAATTTCAAAAACATTGGGACAATTTTGGTCACTTGACAAATTTTTGTGCACAAAACAAGGTTTTTCTCCCAGTGGCGCGACGCTTATGATTGGGACCTCCAAATCAAGAATGGTTTTCATTTTTGGATTCAGCATGAAAAATCATGACTGCTGGTGCATGGCCAAGAATTTTGGGCAAGTTTTGAGTCCCCAGGAGGTCAAAAACACTCAAAAAATGACCTCTCTGCCCCTATTTTGATACACAGGACGCAGTCTTGGGAGATTGAAGTTTTGGAGGGGAAATGAGCACCAAATTCAGAAATTCCACTTGTGTTCGAAAGCAGACAGGCAGGCATTTCTAACAAGCACACTTGGGCACAATTTGGACTTCGCTAAGTACCTCAAAATCGCCTCCAAAGTGGCACGGCGCATATAGCTTTGGGCGCAGTGCATAGAGACCCAAAGGCCAAAATCACTTCCGCTCCGCGACATTTCGATTCAAGACTTTCTCCAAGTGGGCCCGCTCATTTGCACTACATTTTTCTCGGCACCTAAGGCAAAGTTTAAAGAGTATTTTCACTAAAGGTTGGCTTCTATCCAAGTGGCAAAGGAAGGTAAGCAGTCACCCAAACAGTTGGTCATTTTTGTAACGCTGCACCTGTCACTAATGGTTGGCTTTCCCATTCCTGTTTGTAATGATTTGAAAAACTCCCCAACTATGGGTCGTTCTATTTCCCAATCGCATAGTCTATTTATTGTATGTAAAACCATTTGCAAAAGGTTGGTTGTAATTTCTGGGAGACTGTGGGAGAGAAACTCAGTTCTTCATTGTATATTTTGACAGAGAATTAATGAAAGGTAGCGGCTCTAGTTCATGAGATTCATGTGGTGTGAGTGTAGAAAATGTGTTCTCTTTATGTTTCATATGTATTCTGTTATGTTTCACAGTTCATTCATATTCATTTCCAGTGAAATTTTCTAGGTAAAATAAGGTAGAATTCATGTTTATTGCTTTGCCTGTGGGAAAGTTTCACGTTATGTGTTCTTCTTTTGTTGAAAAGGATTCATGTGTTTATGCTCTTTTCACCCTCCTAAACAATCTTTCCATTTTGCATTATTTCAAATTTAATTGCTAGACTTTCCGCCTGTCTTTCCTCACGAAGTAATCTGTGCCTTTGTGTTAAATTCTCTGCTCATACTGTTCGTTGGTCCCATATATCCCAGAAACTCAGTAATTTATCAAAAAATTCTTCTTGTTTCCATATTTATTTACCTAGCCTTAAATCAATATTCATTGTAAGTCATCTCAGACCATATTGTGTATTTTTATTGAGTGTGACCCGGAGAGAGCCCTCTCCTGTTCTGGTAGGGCTAGCTACCAGACTGAGCATGGTTTGTGGCTACCTTGGATTTTGCCTTCCTTCAGCCTAAGGCAGATTTAGGTGCTAACATAGTGGCGACTTCGCTGGGGAACGAAATTACTCCCCTTACTTCTTGATAATTCTAAGCTTCCGAATCATAAGTTTAGGATTTGATAGGCTCAGTGAGTTGGTTTTGTCCTTTGATTTTTCTTAATAGCATGCTAGCTTCTAGAAGATATACCAGAGCTAATCCAGATCCAGATCCTCCACACATCTACGAAAATCCCAATTTGATTCCAAGACTTCATCGTCAAGAGAGTTCTATATCTCCCGTGTTCAAATCCCATTCATGTCCTGACATTTTTGAATATCTTGAAGAGCTATATTTTGATGAGCAGTTTGAAATATCGTTGTTCGAGGCCAAATCTGGAAGGGCGATTGACTCTACTGTCCTCAAGCTGTGACTTTACTAGCACAGCTTCAAACTCCAATTGTTAGCCCCCTACAAACTGCGCACACTCCTCCAACACCTCCAAGGCCAAACCCACCAAGAGTGATGGTTGCTCATTTTGTGCCTCTTGTTCTGCCTCAAGTTTTAGATGATATGCCCACAGATTATCAAAGCAAAATCCCATTTTTTTATGGCACTCCTAACAGCATTACTGCTCAGCAACATGTGGACAGAATGGCAGATTTCTATGAACTTCACGAGATCGATGCGGAGAATGTGGCAATGAGACTCTTTGCATAGACATTTGCAAGTGAAGTGAGGAAATGGTTCATAGGTTTGCCGGCTGCACGTATCGCTACCTTGGCTGACCTACAAAGACAATTTTTAGGCCGCTGGGAAGTGAAAAAGAATCCTCTCCAAATTCTCGCTGAATATGAGCAAATCAAACGAAACGTTGGTGAGTCGGTCCAAGACTACTGCATTAGATTCAATTCTGTTTATAATGAAATTCTCGATCATCTAAGGCCACCTGTGGGGCTAGCCATGGTGAAGTTTCTGGATGGTTTTGATGCTGACATGGCTTATCAATTAAGAGAGAGAGAACCGGCTACAATGGAAGACATGCAGAAGATCGCGGTCAGCGTTGAAGAAAATCTGTTGACCAAGAGGGCTAGAGCAAAGGCAGAGAAGAAGGTCACCATAAAAGAAGAATCTTCCTCATTAGATCAATTACTCCGGAAGGTAGAGCAGATGCTTGAAAGGGTGAAACTTGACAAACCTGAGCCACAAGTTAGAAATCCTAACTTTCGTGGCCAGCAACAGCCACAATATAGAATAAGGCAGAGAGATCAGTGAGCCCAAGAGCAGACAGCACAACAGCTAGTACAACCACCTTTGCAGCAAAATTTTGTGCATGGACCGGAATTAGATGAGGACTTGAATATAATAGGTGAAGAAACCCACTTATTTACTCCTGATGATTTGCCTATTTATATTACCGAGGATGAGGAGTATGCAGAAAGTTCGGCTGTACACAAAGATGCAGATTTCATTCTAGCCAATGACACCGTTTTGGAGGAAGAATTAGATGAGTACCAAAGAGGCTATATGAATGCTCTGTCCGCCCAACAGCAACGGTATTCACTTAGAAACAGAGACGTGCCGGTTAAACCAATTCAGAAGAGGAAGGACGGTGAGGCATCAAAGAATGATTCATCAGTTACACAAAGAAAAGGAAAGGAGGCGGGTGATCCAAGTAGCAACAAATTATCATCAGCAGAAAAATCAAATCAGCAGGAAAGGAAAGAAATCCCAATCAAAGAGGTAGAAAATATTCCCGCTTTTAATTTAGAGAATGAAATTTCTAAATTGAAGGTATCCATTCCCTTGACTGAAATAATGAGGAACAACAGTTATAGAGGGCAAGTATCTAAAATTTTGAATTTGGACCCAATGTCTGACATGGTGAATGTCGAAGATGATCAACCCAAAATGGTTTTTGGGCCAACATCGAATGGTGAGTCTCCTGATAGTGATGTGCCACCTTTTTGTATCAGTTTAAGATTGCATGATTTTGTGTTACATAATGCCATGTTTGATTCTGGAGCTTCACACAATCTGATGCCCAAGGCTATCATGGATAAGATGGGTCTGGACATCACCCGACAATACCATGATCTCTATTTGTTTGATTCTAGCAGAGTAAGATGTATCGGGCTCATCAAAGACTTGGTTGTGAGTCTGGATCAACTCCCAATGAAGAATGTTTTGATGGATATTGTTGTAGCAGATATTCCTCCCAGGTTTGGCATGCTTCTTTCCAGGTCTTGGTTAGCAAAATTTAAAGGGACACTACAACTAGATTTCTCCTATGCAACGATTCTGGTGTTTGGCCAAATGAGGAAACTATATCGGAAACAAAAAATGAAATACATGATTACAAGCAAGGAGAAACCAATAAATCATCCGATTAATTATGTACATACAGATTTAGAGTCTTTCGTTTTGTATTCTGATAGTTTCAATGATATTGATAGTTAGTTAGTAGAAGCAGATGATATTCTAGAAATAACAAAAAATTTCAGAGGAGTTTTAAAGAGAGAAGGACAAGAACAGCAGAACACGGTTGAGCGATCAGCTGAAAGTAATGGACAGCAAGCAGACAAAGCACAACAAACAAATTTTCAACACTTGCAAGAGGAGGAAGAAGGTTTGTGGACCATGGATTTCGATGGAGCAGTGCAGTGGGAAATGATGGTGTTGGAATTGGGATTTGGGTACACAGTCCTTTCTCTACCCCGAACAAAGTGCCTAGTAATGTGCAGGTATGCTCTTACAAGTTGGCTTTTGATTGTTCAAACAATGAAGCTAAGTATGAAGCTCTGATTGCTGGCCTAAAAATTCTAAGAAAGCTGAATGCTAAGAGGATTGCAGTATATGGTGACTTTGAATTGGTGATTAAGCAGGTCAGAGGTGAATATCAAGCAAAGCATCCTCGGATGCGGGCTTACCGTAATGCAGTTCTAGACATCCTAAAATTATTTTCAGAATATACCTTGACATGTGTGTCTCGTATACAAAATAGCATTGTTGATGCTCTTGCTAAGGCAACAAGTAGTTTGAAGATCCCAATGAACTCAAGTAATAAATTCGAAATCCATGTCAAGCATCTTCCAACCATCCTGGAAAATCAGAGGTATTGGTAAGTTTTCCAAGATGATGAGGAGATTGATGATTTTCTGCAAAACAAAGGTAAGTTCAAAGAAACCTCAATTGATGTAGAAAATGACGATGGTAAAGATAATGGTAAAGATGATGTGCAAATCAATCAAATGGACGTGTTGCAGCTAAAGAATAACGTTATTCCTAAAGGCTTGATACCTCTAGAAGAACTCTTTGATCAAGATGATGTAGCCTGCAAACCAACATTGCAGCCAACAGAGAAGGGTGTGGAAGAGGTCAATGTCAGAACAGCTGCTAATCCTAAAATGGTAAAACTGTCTAAAGCATTGCCACAAAAGATCAAGGAAAAATATATCAGTTTGTTGTCTTCATTTGCAGATGTGTTTGTTTGGGACTATTCCGACTTAAAGACATATGCTACCAATATAATTCAGCACACTATACCCATTAAGCCCAATCAGAAACCTTTCAGACAGAAGTTGAGAAGGCTAAATCCAAAGCTACTGCCATCAATTGAAAAGGAGATAAACAGGTTGTACAAATCAGGGATCATTGTTCCCATCAAATTTTTGGATTGGATCTCTAATTTGGTGCCCATACGAAAGAAGACAGGTGAGATTCGCTTGTGCATTGATTTTAGAAATGTCAATAAAGTTTCGTTGAAAGATAACTATTCACTGCCCAAAATGGACCATATACTTCAGCGAGTAGTGGGAGCATCTCGTATGTCACTACTCGATGGTTATTCTGGATATAACCAAGTTTATGTCCATGAAGATGACCGAGACAAGACAACATTCACCACTCCGTGGGGAACTTTTAATTATGCTAAAATGCCTTTCGGTTTAAAGAACGTGGGTGCCACATTTTAGTGTGCAATGGACTTGGCTTTCGCAAATGAGAAGGATTTCTTTTTGGTTGTGTACCTGAATGATCTGATGGTGTTTTCCAAATCTGATGAAGAACACATGTACCATCTAAAAACTGTCTTTCAAAAGTGTAGAAAATATGGCCTATAACTGAATCTGACAAAGAGCTTGTTCGCCATGGAGGAAGGCAAACTACTTGGGCACATTATCTCAAAAGATGGCATTTGTATTGACCCAGCACGTGTGCAAGCGATTCAGCAAGTTGATCTGCCCCGAAATAAGAAAGAGATCCAATCTTTCAATGGTAAAATGAATTTTCTACGTTGCTTTGTACCTAATATTGTTGAACACCTAAGAGAGATTACAAACATGCTTAAGAAGGACAGCCAAGTAAAATGGACGGAGGAGGCTGTAAAATCTTTCAATTTAGTCAAATTGGCTCTTTCTTTAGCTCCTGTTCTAGTCAGCTCGGACTACACTCAGGATTTCATATTGTTTTCATTCGCTTCGGAGCATATTATGGCAGCTGTGTTATTGCAGAAAAGAGATGATCACGAAAGACCAATTGCTTTCTTCAGTAGAGCTATAAGAGATGCAGCCTTAAAATACAACATCATTGAGAAGCAAGCCCTTGCACTTGTGAAAGCATTGAAAGATTTTTCGGGTATATATTCTGCATTCTCATATTTTGGCTTATGTTCCTAACGCTGTTGTCAAAGATTTTTTAGTACAAACAGATCTAGAAGGAAGACGAGGGAAGTGGATTGCAGCTTTGTTGGAATATGATGTGGCAATAAAGCCCACAAAGCTTGTTAAAGGACAGGGATTGGCAAATTTAATGGCCGAATCAAACTTGCACGCCTTAGACATAAATCTGATCACTGTTATGTCCGATGAGAATGAGGAAGGTTCATCAATTTAGGTATCTGAAATGTTTGCTCTTTCTCCGTGGTATTCAGATATCATATATGTGCTTAAAAATTTGTCACCACCGCCTAGCATGACTAGAAACAAAGCGAGAACACTCAAATTGAAGGTTGCCAAGTTTTGCATTCTAAATTCTGCACTGTATTGGAAAGATCCCAGTGGCATTCTGTTAAATTTTTTGGTGGAAAAAGAAGCAAAGAAGGTCATGGAGGATTTCCATGAAGGAGATTGTGGTGGTCACCATTTTTGGAAATCAACAGCAAATAAAGTCCTAAGAGCGGGATACTATTGGCCAACATTGTTTGCTGATGTATATAAGATGGTCAAGAGTTGTCATAAGTGTTAGATTTTCGAAGGAAGGCAAAAGTTACAGCCTTTACCACTTAAGCCTATTGAGGTGAGTGCTCCTTTTCAGCAATGGGGGTTGGATTTCATTGGTGAAATTCATCCCGCTTCTTTCGGTCAGCATAGATGGATCCTCACAACGATAGATTATTTCACGAAATGGATCGAAGAAATTCCCACCAGACAAGCTACAGATGCGGTAATTATTTCATTCCTTGAAAATAACATCTTGTCTCGCTTTGGTTGCCCGAATAAGTTAATCACTGATAACGCAACAACTTTCAAATAAAAAAGGATGGTAGAGTTTTGTCATAAATATCACATCATTTTGGGTCACTCAACTGCCTATCATCCACAAAGCAATGGATTGGTGGAATCTTCTAATAAATCATTGGTCAACATCATTAAGAAGCTGCTAGAAATAAACAAGAAGAGCTGGCATAAGAGGTTGGTCAATGCACTTTGGGCAGATCGGGTAAGTCAGAAGAAATCCATTGGTACGTCCCCGTTTGAGCTTGTTTATGGAGTTGATACAGTGTTTCCTACCTCTCTCGCAGCCCTGGTAGCCAAACTTCTTCAGGAGATAGGCAGTGAAGAAGATCCTATGCAGAGAAGGCTGAATCAAATGGTCCACTTGCAGCAGACCAGAGAAGAAGTCTTCCAGAACATGTCTAAGTTGTAGGAGAAGATTAAGAAAATTTATGACAAAAAAACAAAGGTGGACAAATTTCAGTTGGATGATGTGGTGCTGAAGTGGGCTGCAAGGAATGACGAGAAGGGTAAGCACAGTAAGTTCGAGAATCTCTAGAAAGGTCCCTTCAAGATTACAGCATATAGGGGTCATAATTCCTTTCTTCTGAAGGAGATGAATGGGGAAGATTGTCTAGGAGGGCCGATCAATGGTCTTCTACTCAAGCAGTACCATTTCTGAGTTATTAACGCTGCTTCCACTGTCACTGTAAATACTATTTTATTTCAGTTTGGTTAGAGTTTGTCAAGTTTGTCTTTACGTCATTTCAATATAAAATTTGAGTCAATTTTTTGGTCATTTTAGTTTCATAAATGAGTCAGAGTCTTGTGTTGTTTGTCGAAATAATGACTCCATAGCCCAATGGACGAAGGCACTGTCTAGCTCTTCTAGAGATCTGTTGTTCTTGGCACCTCCAAGGAGCTACCATCCCCCTTTGGAGCCAATGTTAGAGTCGGTCTTGTCAGTCCTCCGTCTGAGATCAAAACTCTTTCTACATTTCATTTCTAGGTGTCTCGCTCCATTCACTCAGCTGCATTCCGCTAGGGGCATGCCATAATCTGACGAGAGGATCTTGTTAGTCATTTCCCCTCATGTCTGGCACCTGCTGGCTTAGGTCTTTTCATCAATGTTTATTAAAGCCCATGACAATCAATGTTTGATCTTTTAATGGACGAGAGTCATTTTCAGTCATTAGGTCTAGGGATTAGTCAATTTGGTCTTCAACCATGTCCAATAAAGCCATGCAAGCCAGAGGGAGGCCCTTACAAAGTTATGATTTAAAGATTTTCATCATCATGTTGATAGATTACAACTATTCTTCAAAACTCTGTTTTGAAGAAAAGTCAAACAGTGTGTCATTTGTGATAATTTTCAAAACAGTTTCCAGTTGATCTCTTCAGGCGCAGTCATGGTTTCCTTGGCCAAATGCCATGTCATGCAACCCCTGCAAAAAGTGCCAAAAATTGCATCATTTTAGTTAAAAATTCAAAGGGAAAAGTGAAATACAGAGTTGGATTAAATCAGGAAAAAGTGCCAAAATAAAACATTATCAAAGTGGGTTTTGAAGAAACAAAAATTAAAGCCATGACTCCAAATGCCTTTATATAGAGTCCTCACAAGGAAAAATGCCATTTTTCATACCAAGGATAGAGAGAAAGCATTTCAAGGTGGTTGAGAGAGCAAGCACATGTTTTAGGTGAGTTTGGAGGAGTTGACACAGGCGCGGCGCACAGGGCGCGACCCCACCGTGGTGAAACTACATGGGTGCGGTGCACACACAGAGCGCGACACACTGGGTTTGCTGCATGACGCACACCCATAAAGGCCCGTCTTTGTTCCAAATTTGAAACGAAACACTTTGAATCCCTTCCAATTGACAGATAGGGTCGACATCTCAGTTGCTCATATATTTTTGTGAACATGATGATGGTTTTTGGCCGTGTATAGTTGCAATAAAATGCCTAAACCCTACCACTTGAAATCATCAAAGCCATTGCTCTTAGGGTTGCAAATTTTTTGTGTTGATACCAAGGTTCCTCCCCCCCTTTCACCTTTCATTTTTCCCCTTCTTTCCATTGTTCCCTTCCCCCCTATTCCATATTTCCCATCTTTCCCTACCCTAAAACATTACTAAACCCCTATTCCCTATCCCCTCCACTCATTTGTCAATGTAAACCCCAAAACCCTACCTTATAAAATCCCCAAACCCTCTTACATGTCCCTAAACAAAATTTCTCCCCATAACCCCTAATCCCATCATATTATTCCCCTTCCTAACACTCCCTTTTGCATTGTTCCCCTTAGTGGTAGAGATCATAACAAGACATAGTTTCATACCATCATCAAAGGGAAGTCCAAGCACAGTCCATACACAGCAGTCATGGCATCTGAACATTCATCGGAGTATGAAATGGAAACCCAAAGTGATTCATCCTCAGAAGAACAGGCTCTCTGGAGACATCATAAAAGTGGCAAACATGTTAGGGATGAACCAACCACCCTTACAGAATTGCAGGCCTGCCCTCTTTCTATGTCATGTTTCCAGCATCTGTCACGTTTTGAGTTTTGTCAAAAAGTGGCTAGTGTTCAAGTTCATCATGAGTTGGCCCCCCTCTTTGTGCTTCACTTACATGGAGATCATGCTATCTTAGCCGGGGTCACCTTCACACTAACACCTGAAACTGTCTCATTAGCAACCGGCATACGGAACGTTGGAGAACCATGGCGCAAGAAACAGAAGGTTGATCGATAGCATTATGAGGCATACATTAAGGCTAGTTTCTTGAGGCAGCTCCAAAGAGTCTTTCCATTCTGATATTTGAAATATGAATATGCTCCACTCATGAAGTTGATCATGGAATATTTCAGCTGTGAGGGGAGGTTCTCTCATTTATATGCCTATCACATCAGGTTGCTCATTCAATTTACCAGGGTACAGATGATGAACGTCCCATATTTCATTTGCAGGAACATAGAGAGGATGAACACCTTCATGCAGCACAAAAACCCTCAACAACAACTTAACAGTGTTTATCACTTTGCTCTTATTAAGATTTTAGTGGTTCATCAACTGGGATTACAGGGCATTACTTGGGATGATTTCATCTCCCGTGACCTCTTCAGCACTTCACAGGTATTATCAGAGGTTGAACATGAGATAGGTGGTCCTTCTCATCAGCATGACCGCCATGAGACCACTATTATGCCAGTATTCATCACCTATCAGAGAGGCAGTAGACATTTGTTTGCGGTAGAAAAGCGAGTGTTATCTCCACCCGAGGTGGAAGGGGCCTTGCTTCCGACATCAGCAACACAGGTACAGGACAGGGGCAAGAGGCCCATGCATGACGAGGGGCCATCAGGTGAACGAGAGGCAGACTTCATCCTCATTCATGATGATGATACAGATGTGGAGAGTGCCAAACTTAGGAGGACCATCGAGGAGTAGCAAACAGAGATCCAAGCCTTGTCTCTCAATTCAAAGAGGGCTAAGTGGATTATCAGGTATTTGGAGTAGAGGAACAAACAGCTCAAATACCAGCATGAGATCATGGAGCTGCAAAACATCCCCGAGAATCGCCAAGCTGCCCAACATAGGAGGATTGAGCTCACTCCATTAGAGCAAGAGATTAACAATGACCGAGAGTCTTGGCTTGAGCGTATCAACATCCACCTTGAGAGACTGTTAGAGAAGGCCGACAAGGACAAACCATATTGAGGCGGATGGTTTATCACTACAGGGCATGGAACATGAGTTCAAAGGCTCGAATAAGAAGTTTGAAGGCGAAATTGAGGAGAGCGACAAAAGGACAAAAGAGGAAAAAAGAGCAAGATCAGCTCCGAATCTTGGCTGAAGCCTTTGTGGCCCATCATAGCACTTCATAGAGGGTCTCCAGCCCAAATTTCAAAAAAATTGGGACAATTTTGGTCACTTGACAAATTTTTGTGCACAAAACAGGGTTTTTCTCCCAGTGGCGCGATGCTTATGATTGGGAGCTCCAAATCAAGAATGGTTTGAATATTTGGATTCAACATTAAAAATCATGACTACTAGTGCATGTGCAAGAATTTTGGGCAAGTTTTGAGTCCCCAGGAGGTCAAAAACACTCAAAAAATGACCTCTCTGCCCCTATTTTGACACACAGGAAGCAGTCTTGGGAGATTGAAGTTCTAGAGGGGAAAATGAGCACCAAATTCAGAAATTCCACTTGGGTTGGAAAGTAGATAGATAGGGCTTTCTAACAACCACACTTGGTCACAATTTTGACTTCAACAAGTACCTCAAAATCGCCTCCAAAGTGGTGCGGCGCATATAGCTTTCGGCGCAGCGCACAGAGACCCAAAGGCCAAAATCAGTTCCACTCCGTGGCATTTCGATTCGTGACTTTCTCCATGTGGGCCCGCTCATTTACACTACATTTGTCTTGGCACCTAAGGCAAAGTTTAAAGAGTATTTTCACTAAATGTTAGCTTCTATCCAAGTGGCAAAGGAAGGCGAGCAGTCACCCAAACAGCTGGTCATTTTTGTAACACTGCACCTGTCACTAATGGTTGGCTTTCCCATTACCGTTTGTAATGATTTGAAAAAATCCCCAACTGTGGGTCGTTCTATTTTCCAATGGCATAGTCTATTTATTGTATGCAAAACCATTTGCAAAAGGTTGGTTGTAATTTCTGGGAGACTGTGGGAGAGAAACTCAGTTCTTCATTATATATTTTAACAGAGAATTAATGAAAGGCAGTGGCTCTGGTTCATGAGATTCATGTGGTGTGAGTGCAGCAAATGTGTTCTCTTTATGTTTCATATGTATTTTGTTATGTTTCACAGTTCATTCATATTCATTTCCAGTGAAATTTTCTAAGTAAGATAAGGTAGAATTCATGTTTATTACTCTGCCTGTGGGAAAGTTTCACGTTATGTGTTCTTCTTCTCTTGAAAAGGATTCATGTGTTTATGCCCTTTTCACCCTCCTAAACAATCTTTCCATTCCGTATTATTTCAAATTTAATTGCTATACTTTCTTCCTATCTTGCCTCATGAAGTAATCTGTGCCTTTGTGTTAAATTCTCTGCTCATACTGTGCGTTGGTCCCATATATCCCAGAAACCCAATCATTTATCAAAAATTGCTTCTTGTTTCCATATTTATTTACCTAGCCTAAAATCAATATTCACTGTAAGTCATCTCAGACCATATTGTGTATTTTTACTGAGTGTGACCCAGAGAGAGCCCTCTCGTGTTTTGGTAGGGCTAGCTACCAGACTGAGCGTGGTTTGGGGTTACCATCAATTTTGCCTTCCTTCAGCCTAAGGTAGATTTAGGTGCTAACAGGTCCAAAAAGTGGCAGAGAGAGCATTTTTAGGTGTTTTTTTCCCTTTAGGTGACCCAGATCTCCTCCAAATTTTATGAAACTTTCTGGCTTTCATTTGTTTTCATGAGGAATCCAAAAACGCAAGCCATTTTGCAAAATACTGAGCCAACTCACTGGCACTGTGCATCAGCTGAAAATTCCTGTGTTTTTAATTACAAAATTGTAAAATGACAAAATTTTCCCAAAATTTCTCCAAATTTGGTAAGAGGCAAGCTTACTAACTGCTTTGCTAAGCTAATGAAGCTTCAGCCAAAATTTTAAATTTATCTTGTTCCTTCTTGGCCCTCAAGGTTCTATTTAACTTAGCTTTTAGCCTATTTATCCTTGTCCTGCAAATTTTATTCCAAGCTAAGTAATGATAAGGCACATGGCGCAACATTTTTTTTATTTGCTAGCTTTCTCAAGCATCTTCTCAAGGTGAATGTTCCCCCTTTCCAACCATGACTCTCGGTCAGCCTCAATTTCTTGCTCAAGGGATGTCATTTTGATTTTTCTTCTCTTTGCCACTTGCCTATTTTCTCTAATCATTTGCAGCTCCATAATAGTTTGTTTATCTTCCAATTTCTTGTTTTCCTGCTCAAGATAGTTGATGATCCATTTGGCACTCTCAAGGTCAAGTGATAAGGCTTGTATTTCAGCCTCCTCCTCTTTGATAATCATGTCCTTGAGTCTTGAGCTTCAAGAGCCCAAATCAGTGACATCCTCCTCAATCAACACAAAATCCCTATCTTGTCCTTTAGTAGGGCCCTCTTCATGCATCTGTTGCTTTCCTTTGTCTCTGCCCTGTACCTGTTTCATTGGAGAAGAAGGCAAAGCCCCTTTCACCCTCGGTGAAGATAGCATTTGCCTGTGGTCCGGTGAAGAAAATGAGACCCCTTCCACTCCTGGTGGAGATAGTACTCATTTGGCAGTTGCAAAAAGCATCATACTACCTCTTTCATAAGTAAAAAACATAGGAACATGATCCTCTTCTATTTTACTTTCAGACTCTTTTTGTTGCAAGGAGGGTTCACCTTTCTCTTGAGGATCTGAAAATATTTGAGGCCCCTTGAAGCATTCATGGGAAATGAAAGTTTCCCATGACACTCCCAACTGAGTGAGCTGATGCAAAACTACAATTTTGACGACAAAAAATGATAAATACTATTGAGCTACTGTGGATATGATTTTCTTTTTGCAATCACTGTCATCCTCTCTATGTTTTTACATATGAAATAAGGAATTCTCATCATTCTGACCCTGGTGAAGTGCATAAGCAATTTGATATGATAGGCATAAAGTCTAGAGAACCTACCCTCACATGTAAAGTATTTGATGATAAGCTTCATGAGTGGAACATACCGGTCCTCCAAGAATTTGAAAGGAAACACCCTGCTAAGTTTACCATGGTATTTGGCCTTGATATAGGGTTCATAATGCTGCTTACTGATATTCTGCCTTTTGTTCCACTTTTCCCCTACATCTGGTATTTTTTAGCTTTTGCAATGATAGCTGGTGAAAGAGTGAAGTTGACCCCAACAAGATGCACCATATTATTTTCCATGTTTATGACAAATTGCCTTGCTAACTCATGGTGATATTTGACCCTCTCAACCATTTCACAAAACTAAAAATAGGACTGATATTTGAAGCATGTGGTGGATAGGGGGCAAGAAAAGAGTTCAATTATGCTAATAGGTTCTTCCCTAATGATTTTTCCACCCTTGTGAAATTTCCTGGCTGCACATTTCTTTCCCTTGAGCTATCACTAAGTGTTTCTTCTTCAAAACTTGATTCAGTGCTTCTTTCCATGATGCTTGTCTTAGGGATGTGATGTGATGATGGTATGGTGTACAATGAGGATGGGTGAGAACAAGGAGGATGAGTATGAAGAGATTTTACAAATGTGAAGTAGAGTAGGGGAATGAAGGGACAAATTTATGAAATTAGGGTTTTGGCTTATGAGGGACTTAAGGTTTGATGAAGGAAATTAGTTTCTTAGGGGAACATGGAAAGGGAAAATGGAATTAATGAGTAGATTTAAGGGCAATGAAGTGTGGAAAAGGGAAAAAAGATGCTAGGTTTGTAATGCAATGAAAATTTTGCAATGAGATGAAAATGTATAAAGGCAAGCTAGGGTTTGATTTTTAAGAAGCAAAAATTATGAAGGAAACATGAAGAAGATTAATTTCAGCTCAATATCAATGAAAACTTACTTGTAGGAGTGAAATGCAACGTTTGGGAGAGTTTAGGATGAATTTGAGTGGTTTTGGAACCTCCCCGGCCAATGCGCAACGCACTGGACCCAATGCGTAGCGCCTGTGTATTTTTACACTGGCAGAAACTGTCTGATGCGCAGAGTTGGTCTGATGCATAGCGCAAACCCTCTGATGCACAATGCCAAGCAAATTTGCTGCAAAAACAGGGTTTTATTCCTCCTTTGCTCGATTTCCCTTCAAATCGCGATTTTGGCTGTCCACTTGATGTTTTGCAAAATGAAATGGATGACTAGCATGATTTCACTTTATAAATAGATGCACTTTAATTTTTCCTCATTGCAAACCCACTTTTATAAAGTCTTAGTCACTTTTCCTCAAAACTCTGTTTTTCATTTGAAATTTGACTTTTTCTTGACCATTTTATGGACTGATGCACTGGTGCTTTTGTTTTTGCAATGGATGGAGTTGGCAAGGTGACCAAGAGCAGCTTTTGAACTTATTACATATAGGACACTTAAATTACATGAAATTTGTACATAAAATGGAAAAAACTCTGTTTTCACCTCAAAACAGAGTTTTGAGGTAAAAAATATTTATTGGGCATATCAAAAGTAAATTTATGATTTGATGAACTTATTAATCCTCCTCATGTGCCTGTTGTCCTTTTATTCAATTTTGGATGACCATAATGAAAAACACTAGACGTAGTGAGACTAAAACCCTAAAACTAATTTTTGTAAATGAAATGAAGCAGGATGACAGTAAATGATCTAAAAAATGTGAAAACAGGTCAGCTGGTGATTGTCATGAGGGAAATTGACATGAAGCCACTACCATCAGTTAATCCATGACCTAATGGAATGTAGCTGATCGGATGAGACACCTAATATGCGTGCAAAAGAGCAATTTGATCACTGATGGAGGTATGAAGATACCGACACTAACATGTACCTCCCTTGATGGGTTAGTCTCATGGCTTAGTGAAGAAATGCACCATTGAACAACTTGCTTAGTTGAGACAAGTCAGTTTGCAGAGTGGTCCATTTGATATATTCAAAGTGCTTTTTTTATACATGCCCCTGCACCATCATGTTCTCCTTTTCCATGACCAGTTTCAAAGAAATTCCAACAATGTTTAATGTTGGTTTTAATATGAAAACGACACAACCAAAAGAATGATGGTGAAAATTTGAATTGACCTGTGCATCCATCTGACCATATCCAATGTTCAATGAATTTTATTCCACAACCTTTCAACGAGTAATAAATCTTATCAAAGCAATGTTGTACAAAATGTGTATCATCTCTATGATCATCGCTAATATAAAAGTGATATTCTTTAATAACATGTCGATTCTCATTGGTGCTTTCTATATGATTAACATTTTGTTCCACATGTATATATAGAACATGAAAAAACATAGAGACTTGGTCGAAATGATAATATTCACTTTGTATTTTATTTTATGCAACAAATGTGTAATTTTATGCAAAATCAACTATTGACAAAATGGTCTCGGGTGGAAAATTTCATGGGATTTTTTGAATTGCAAGTTTTTCCATGGATATCTATGAGAATGCTTGGTGTATTTATAAATTTCTATCTCAAACTTATTCAAAAACTCTATCACAAAAGTTTATTCTTATTGTAAATAAATCATGTTAGCACTTGTACTACTATTTGAACCAATCAATGTATGGATATATTCATATCTCTTCCATTTCACTTTTATGTTGGACAATGATTTATCATTCATATCAATAGGATATTTTTCATGAAAAAATGTCAAATTTCCACAACGATCATATTTTTTACCACTAACACATTTCTTTTGGTAAAATAATTCATAATTTTCTCTTCCACAGAATTTCTGATATGAAATCATGGATCGTGGATGAGGAGGTGAATTTTTCCAAAATGTTTTACCAAAATTAAAGAAGGTGTCATAATATAATTGAAATTCCACATGATAATAACAACAACAAGTGTCATGTACAATGATATGTTTAATATACAATGGTTTTTGTTGTACAAAAGTATTGATTGAGACATTAATTCCCTGATTCTCTTCTATGAACTTATTGAACAACTCTATTTGAGTCGTGTCCAAGATATGCTTTGCATGTTCTTCATATTGATTTCATGTTATTCTTCACCACATAACATCTCTTACATTTTGTGAAACACGTGAATGTTTCATCCAATATTCATATATTATATTTTTAACATCTTCTCCAAGTCTATATTTGTATGGTTTCCTACGAATAACTCTCCAACAAGTGAGCTCATCATTTGCATCTATTTGCAATTGAAATTTCCTATGCTTGTGCAATGTTTTTTTTTAGTTCCCTAATGATTTTTCCATAGATTTTACCAAACGATTTTCTTTGGTACTTGATGAAACCATTGCCATTTGTATTTCTCTATATGCATCTAGATCACTTATTTTCTAGATCTTCCAATTGATTTTAGAGTACCATGTATATTTTGAATCACATTTTCCTTCATATTTTTATCTTTCATGGCTTTTGGAATACCCAATAATGTTGTAGCTTCTTTTAATTTCTTTGATGTTAAGAGACCTCTCAAAGTTTGAGCTTGAACTATCACATCTTTGAAGAACTTATCAATAATGAACTTAACATGATATTGTATAACATGGTCATCTTTTTTATCTCCATATGTGCTAGTGTCAACATTTTATAACATCTCATCATCAATATTGATTTCAATAGTACATATGAGAATTTATTGTAAATGGGTATAACTATACATTAAATACTTAAATTAAAAAATAGAGTTTGAATGAAATTGAAACTAATAAATATGTATAATTTCAATAATACACATGACATATATATACATATCTAATGGTGATTCAACTTATTCACTTCAATCTCTTTCAACATCTTCAACAACATCATCAATCATTGGTTCATTAATAGTTTCATTTTGTCTTTCAACAATTTTAATTCATCATCAATGTTATGAGGAACATCTCTCTATTTACATTGCAAAATATTTTTCAAATTAGTTCATCAAATAAAATAAATTTCACAATACACTATTAAATTTTAAATATCATTTATAATATTTACATTTACATACTTGCTTCAACTTCTTGTTGAGATTGATTTTCCCTTTTAATATTTAAGTGTTCTTCCTTCTTTCTTTTGTAATAGTTTCATGAGTATTCACTACGAGCCTCAATGTCTCTTATCCGATTACAATTTATCTTGAAATTTCTTTGATTTCCCATGATAATTCAATCTATGTTGTTTTTTAAAATAAAACACAAAAAAAAAAAAAAAAAATCAAAATACATCAAGAAAAAAAAATTATGTTTTAAAATTCACCCCAAAACACTCACTTTCAAAATTCACCCCAAAAAACTCACTTTAAAAATTCAGCCCAAAAGACTTACTTTCAAAATTCAACCCAAAAAGCTCACTTTAAAAATTCATCCCAAAAGGCTTACTTTCAAAATTTACTCAAAAAATATACTTCAAAAATTTAGCCCAAAAGACTTGTACTTTAAAAATTCAGTCCAAATGACAAATGTGAGTGCGAAAATAATGTTTCAGCCAAGTTTATTTATATTGTTTGGCTGAAACAATTTTTTGGAGGGTGTTAGGGTAAGTCAACTTCTTCCTGTCACCAATGATCAAATATGATTTTATCAAGTTTTGTTAGGGGTCTCAAGGTCAAATTTTATCATGTCACCAGGTTTTCAGAATAAAATTTGGTCACTAGTTAGTTTGTCTAGGATTATCTCTACTCTCTCAAAATTTTCACATGTTGGTCACTTAGATAACTCAGATGAATGTTTCATCATAAAAATAATATCATCATCATGTCAGTCATCACCATCATGATTTCACGAAGTCTAATGTCTCCATTACATCATTAGGGTTTCAAGGTCACCAACACTCTCATTTCATGCATAAAATCCTGGAAAAGGATGAGTTGTGATAAGCAACTCTTTTTCAATAAATTCTGATGTAATTTCATGAGTACTTCATGGTTATAGTTTCAAGGTTCCAAAAGAAAGAAGGTTCACTATTCAAAAAAGATAAAAAGAAGTTTAGGTTACAAATCTCTAAGGTTGTCAAGTTCAACAAGATTGAAAGTCATGTTTGAAAAAGATATGTGGGGCCCATTTTCAGTCAAAAGAGAATCATGCTATGTCTATGAAAGCCCAGAAGTCTCAAACACGTTTCATTTTCATCCTTACTTCATTTGGTTATCGAGCTCTTTCCTCCTTAGGTGAAAAAAAATGGGTTTTTCAGCTCAAATTGGAAAAAATTCATAGGTGTTGCACTTCTGTGAACTGCGTTGCATTTCTGGGAGAGGTGTTGCACTTTTGTGAACTGCGATGCGTTTTGGCACTACGCTTCTGTCAGCTACACTTTACACAGGACGACGTATCCCTAAAATCAAAGAAAATTGCCCAAATTCAAAATTTAAGCTTGAATTCCAATTTTTAATTTCTCTAATCCATCTAGCAAGTAAGTACACTCATTTTAATCCCTCTTTTCCTTTGGCAAAACAAATAAATGATGGTTAGTTTAGTCATCTACAGTTTGTATGAATTTCATGTTTTAAAGCTTGCAAATGATCAACTGCAACATTCAAACCCTATAAATTGCTATTCCTCCCTATGTTTGCATAAATATCACCATCGCATTCACCAAACAAATCATTTACCTTCAATTTACTTCATCTTCCTACAAACCCTAGCTCTTACCTATTAAATTGAGTAGTTTCCCTAGCTAGGATTGTTTTTAAATTTTCTTGCTCATTTCCCTAATTCATTTCCCCCATTTAACTTCCTAAATATTTCTAAAACCACAGTCCATCTCCCAAAATTTCCCTATCACAATTTCCCTTCCCTAACTCCCTCATCTCACCACTTCACCATTCCTCACTGTTTTTTCCATTTTCCTTTGATCTAGGGTTTTCAAAATGGAGGGATATTCTTCACCATCATAAGAGATAAAACATCATAAAGGAGGGAGGATTCTAAGGTATGAGCCCACAAAATGCAATGAGATCAACTCTTCACCATTCATTAGACAGTGCTTTGAAGATGTTAGCTACCTAGGGTTTTTTCAAAGAGTGGGTGAGGTAGGTTTTCATGAGCATCTCACTGATTGGATTGCCACCAATTTGAAGGGAGCAAAAGGCACCATAGTATGGATTTATTTTACATTCTCAGTAGCTTCCATCTCTCTTGCCACCGGGATACTAAATCATGGTGAATATTGGTTCAAAGGCATGAGCCTAGATCTTCAGCAATACAAACCTTTCTTAAAATCACCCTATAGAGAGGCTCATTCATACATCATTCCATTCAGGTACCCGTTGGAAAAGTATGCACCACTGATGAAGGCTGTAATGAAGTTTTTCACTTGTGAGGGGATATTTTATAGATTGTATCAATACCACATTAGGATTCTAATGCATTTCACAGTTGTGAAACCTCTTAAATTGTGTAACTACTTGTTTAGAAGTCTTATCAAAATGTTTGAGAAGGTGAAAATGAAAAACAAAGAGCATTACCCAAGCCTTTTCCATCACAGTTTAATAAAGGTCGTAGTCCTCCATCAATTAGCAAAAAAGAACATGGCATGGGATACCTTCATTGAAATAGCCTTACAGTAGCATGAAACTACTTCATCAAGCCATCACCAAGGCACATCAGCACATCCTATGGAAGTAGGGTCATCGAGAAAATTAGAGGAGGTTCCCAAGGCACCTAGACCTGAGGTGACCTAGATATATCAGAGAGGAAAAAGACTTGTGTTTACTTCTCAAGTTTATAAAAGGGCCAAGCCTTCTACATCAACACATCAAGGATCACATTTACAGGATGAGGAGCTAATTAAGCATGATTTTGACTTAGTTGACTTGGAGGAAAAAAATGAACATTCAACCTTGCAACAAGTTATCAAGGAGAAGGATTCCCAAATCAGAGAGCTCATGGACAATCTGTCAAGGGCCAAATTTATCATTTCTTTCCTTGTGCAAGAAAACAGTCAACTCAAAGCCAAACAGCGAGTCATGGAAAAAGAGAAATCCAAGATGTTGAAATAAGAGGTAAAAGGTAAAGCAATGTTAGATCATGATGAGCATGATTAATAGGAAAAAAAGGTTGGAAAGAAGAAGCCTAGGATAGAGGGTATCAAAAGGTCATTGCAGAAAGAAAAAGACCAAAACCTACTAGATGAAGACTTGGACATTGAAGATAGAATCAATTTGGAAATTAATGAAGATAGAGAGTATTGACTAGGAAAATTTAATGGCCATTTAGAACAACTTCTTGAAAAGGCTAACAGGGACAACTAGATGTTCAAGCACATGGCCCACCACTACCAAATCAGAAACATGATTTGCAACATCAAAGTCAAGCAAATGCAAAACAAGCTTAAGGAAACCCTAAAAGGAAAATATGTGAGGGATAACTTGGAGATTCTTGCTGAAGCATCCATGATAGAATAATATACCTCATTTGGAACTTCTGGACCAATTTTGGTAGTTTTCTAAACATTTTTTGGTTTTGCTGAAGTTTCGAGCAAAATTCAGAAATTGCACTAGCTACAGAAACACAGCACCTTTGTGCTGCGCTTTTTCCTAAAACTTACAAATGACAAGTGGCTTGCATTTTTGGAAATATGATGCCCTCCTCTCAAAGCCCATTTCCTCAGATTTTTCAAATAGGGCTCATATTTTTAGAAAAATGAGAAAGCATGGTTAAAAATCAACATTTTGCCCCTCTTTTTGACACGTGTTGTGCTTTTGGAGATAACTTGGGTGAATCTATTTTTGAAGGTCTTCCCTTGGGTCAGTTTCAAAAATTCAAGATGTTCTAGAAACTAGACAAGAAAATCTAGTTTACCATTCTTTCATATTTCAAATTTGACTTCAGGAAGGTACCTAAAAGTGGCCTCAATGTTGGTGCTGTGCCTCTGCACTTTTCTGAGTTTTTAATTAAAAATTCCACTATGTAATTTCTCAAATTTCTAGTTTGACTTGGCCAAAGGTAACTTAAGGATGTAACTTCAGTAGTTCAAAGTTTATATGATGTAATCATGAATAAATAGGCATGATATGTTGTTTTTATGGTTAATTAGGACTCATAACTGAAGAAAAACTCAAATCAAAGTCTAAGAGAAGAGTTTTATTTTTACCTTCTCACTTTCACTTGTTGGTTGAGAGATTCTTGGAAACTATTCCACCACTTAGGGATTCAACCCCTGAAGGTGGAGAAATTGTTTGTTTGATTCTATATGTATCATTTCTCATTCAAAGAGAAGGGTGGGACTTCAGAGGAGAGAATTTGTATCTTATGCTTTCACTTAGTTAATCACAGAAGCAATTGCAGATATTTTTCAGGAATACATGTGCAGTGAGTTTGTGATGTTGCTTTCTTTCTATGTCAGTTTCTTCTAAATGAATCCATATTTCTTAACATTTTTTCTTTCCTGAGTGATTTTCTTTGCAGTTATATAGGTAGAATTCTTTATATTCAAAGCTCTGTTTATGTGGAAAATTGTTTCTATGTATTTCTTCTTCTAGATTAATGAATTCATGGCAATACATGCTCATTATGACCTTCTAATATTTTCAAACCCTACAATACATTGACCAAATTCTCAGATTCATCACAAGACACTGTTATCTTGCTCCTGTTTATGACTTCTACTATAACCCTTTGAGACCTTGACCTAATTTATTTTTCTCATCCCTGGTTCAACAACCCAAAAACCCTAAATTTCCAAAAACTCATCTAAAACTATTTTGTCTAGCCTAAAATCCATCTCTCTTCCAGTCATTGACTATGAAATACTTAGATATATCCCTCTCTGGTTTAGCGGTGCTAGCTCCCGAACTGCAAGTGGTTTGAAGTTACCTGTTTCAATCTCCTCCTCGGCCTAGGACATTGTAGGGGATAACATTTTGGCATTGTTGCTGGAGAAATGACTAATATATCATGCATGGGATTTTTTGTATTAGAGCATTCAAGAAGATCGGTTCTATAGGTGATAGCTTCTAGTATCTAAAGATAGGTTGATTTAAGAAATTTTATCAAGTTTAAGGTGTAAAATATTTTGGCTCCTAAAAGACACACTAGGTCAAATCTTGACCCTAATCCACCTTGTATTGTTGATGACCCAAAAAAACTAATTAGGAAACTCAAGTCACCTATTTCTAAAATTACAGCTTGAAAATTAGAAAGGGTTACTTCTTTTCCTGAAAATTTATTCATTGTTGAGCATCTTTCTTTTGATATCTAGTTTGTGCTATCTCTTTTCAGGTTAAAATCTAAGCATTGCCTTTCTGAAGTGGTACTTGATCCTTTTCAATTTGATTCTCGCCTCCTTTCTTCCAAATCCCTCTTTTCTAAAGTTGATCATGAAATGTGGTTGAACTTTGATAAACTCTAGAGTCTAGCTGAAAAACTCCAAATCACCACTGAAAAATCTTACTTCCAATATCAGATTGAAATCCTAAATGCTGCTTCATCCTCTACTACACCTCCAGGTACATCATTTACTTCATTTCTTTTAAAACCACCTCCATTAGTGTCATCATATTTACATACACAGTCCATTGTAGTACCTCTACTACATCTTCCAGCAATCATGGCACGATTTTTCCCTCTAATGTTGCCTGCTCAACTTGCTGCTCTACCTCAAAACTATGGCGAAAGACTCCCTCTATTTGATGGAAGTTCAGAAATCACAACCCAGCAGCATGCTGATAAATTGGTAGATTTTATCAATCTTGAAGAAATTGATGATGAAGATGCTAAGATGAGAATCATAGCTCAAAGTTTTTCCAGAGATGTGAAGAAATCGTTTCACAATTTGGCTGCTAATTTTGTCCATAGATCTTAGCGGTTGATAGAGTTTTTCTTAGCATGATGGCAAGAAAAGAAAAATCCACTATAGGTTTTGGCTTAGTACAATTCCATGAAAAGACACCCAAATGAGACAGTATAGGAATTCACAACAAGGTTCAATATGGTGTATAATTCCATTCCTGATGATATGAAACCTCCTTCTTGTTTAGCACTTCTCCACTATCTTGATGCCTTCGACCCAAACATGGCATATCAACTTAGGGAGAGAGACCCTGCAACTTTAGAAGAAATGCAATGAAATCTAGTAAGTGTTGAAGCTAATCTTCTCATCATGAAATCTAAAACAAAACCTAAGAAACCTGAGAAAAAAGTTGTCTTTAAAGAAGAGCCCTCTTCATCTTTTGATGTAAAGCTTGATACTTTGATTAAAACCATGGAAAGAATGATGGACAAAATTTCCATAACAGATCGACAAGCGGAACCTTTAGTAAGGAATCCAAATTATTGAAGACAACAACAACAATGGTTCAAAAATAAATAGAAAGAGCAGGGAAATCAGGATCCTCAGGGACAAATAAGAAATTCATTTTAGCAAAATTACACCGAAGGGTAGGAAGAAGATGAAGAGGAAATTATAGAAGAAAATCATTTCTTTGAGGAAGATGAGCTACCTACTTTTTTGACTGAGGAAGATTAGTTTTCTTAGGATTCTTTTATACCAAGTGATCAACATCTTGTACTTGCAAGTGATGATCCATGGGCAATGCAAACAGAGGAATAACAAAGAGGATATTAGAATGCACTCAGTCATTTTCAGAAGCAGTACAATTTACGAAACATAAATGTTCATGTCACATTCAATCTAAAAAGGAAAAATGCACAGAAAGATACACAAAGCAAGGAAATGACCCTTGCAAATCAAAATAAAGAAAAGGATATTGTCATATTGAGTCGGGATAAAACCAATGAAGCCTCTGCCAGCAATGTGAGGAAGGATAAGGAGGTTCAAAGTGAAAGTCATAAGAAAGAGTCTCAAGCTAAAGTGTAGGTTGAAAAGAAGGACATCACTACAAAAGAGGTAGATAAGTAGTCTAATCAATTTAGTTTAAAGAATGAAATTTCCAAATTGAAAGTTTCAATTCTTCTAACTGAATTAGTAAAGAATGATAAGTACAAGTTTTAGATTGCCAAAATGTTAAAGGTAGACCAGATTTCAGACACAATTAATGTTGCAGATGATGAGCCTGTAATTCTGTTTGGTCCAGCCTTAGAGGGAAGTCTTGAAGATAGTGAAATCTCACCTTTCTATATTAGTCTGAAACTTCATGATTTCATCCTCCATAATGATATGCTAGACTCTGGTGCCTCACATAACCTTATACCAAAATTTATTATGGACAAACTAGGATTGAGTATCACCGAACCTTATCATGACCTCTACTCATTTGATTCAGGAAGAGTGAAATGTCTTAGCCTTATCAAAGACTTAGTGGTGTCCCTGGACCAAATTTCGGCTAAGAATGTGTTGATGGATGTAGCGGTCGTTGATATTCCTCCTCGGTTTGGTATGTTTCTCTCATGGTTTGTGGGGAAAAGCTAAAAGGAACCTTGCAACTTGATTTTTCATATGCTACTATTCTAGTATTTGGGCAGCTTAGAAAACTCTATCGGGAGAAGAAGATGAAATTCATGATTAGTAACAAATAAAAACTAATTAATCAACCCATCCGTGTTGTACATACTAATCTAGACTCTTTCATTTTGTATAGTGATATGAATTCAGTAGATGATGATAGTCAGCTTGTATAAATTTCAGAAGTTTCAGATGTTATAAGTAGTGTACAGAAAGTTTTGATTACTGAAAAAAAGGAAAAGAATGAAGAGTGTTTTCAACCTAAAAATTCTCTTGAAACGATTGTTGAGTCAGTGTAGAAAACAAATATTATTGATACAGTGATTCATCCTCTGAAAGATCAAATAGTTCAGCCTTCTAAAGTTTTGTTTCCGGATGAAGAAGATGGCCTTTGGACCATGGAGTTTGATGGTGTGTTGGGGAATGAAGGAGCTGGGATTGGCATTTGGATTCATGGTACATTGCATCATTCATGTAAAATTCCACGTAATGTAAAAATGAGTTCTTATAAGTTGGCCTTTGACTACTCAAACAATGAGGCAGAATTATGAAGCATTAATTGTTGGCCTTAAAATTCTAAAAAATTTAGGAGCAAAGAAAATTTATGTTTATGGCAACTCTGAGTTGGTAATAAAACAAGTGAAAGGGGAATATGGGGCAAAGAATCCAAGAATGAGAGCTTATCGCACTGATGTTCTTGACATTCTTAAAACTTTTTTAGAATATACATTGTCTTTGATTCCTAGAACTCAAAATATTATGGCTGATTCTCTTGCTATTGCAACTAGTATGGTGAAGATTCCCATTCACTCCAATAAGAAGTATTAAAATCATGTTAAACATTGCCTGGTTGTCCCTAAAAATTTGAGATATTGGCAAGTATTTTGGATGGCAAATAGATCAATAAATTTTTGCAGATGGAAGATGAGTTCCATAATTCCCACATTGATGATGCATCTGATGAGAATGATCCAGAAATTAAAGCAACTGAGATTGAAATATTAGAACTGAAAGATAATAACATTCCATGAGGTCTTGTACCTTTTGAAGAGTTATTTGATCATGATGATGTCACTAAAAATCCTACTATGGTTCCCACAGAGAAACGTGTTGAAGATGTGAACATTGGTGCAGTAGACAAGCCTAAGATGGTGAAATTATCAAAGTCTCTATCTCTTGATATGAAAAGTAAGTACATTTCTTTGATGGTAGAATTTTATGATGTATTTTCTTGGGACTATTCAGATTTGAAGGTGTATGATAAGAACATCATTTAGCACACTATATAAGTTAAGCCTCATCAAAAGCCTTTTTGCTAGAAGTTGAGGAGGGTAAATCCTAAGTTTCTTCCATCCATCGAAAAAGTGGTAAATAGGCTTTCTAAGTCTAGTATTATAGTTCCTATTCAATTTCCTGAATGGTTGTCCAATATTGTGCTAGTGAGAAAGAAGATCGGGGAGATTTGTTGGCTTGTTGGGGCCTGACCCAAGTTCGGAGTTATTTAGCCAAACAAATCCTTGTACTACTGGCCCTTTTGGAAACAGTTCGCGGAGCGCGGACTGAGGTCTCACTTGAAGTAGTATGGGAGGGTGCTAGAACCAAGTTTCCGCACCCTTGATATGTCTGAGAGGTATGAATGGTCCTCAGTTTGTTCCTGCGCATAGGTCGCTTCGAACACTTCCCATTCCTCACGACCTGATACACTGCATTCGCACAACCCTAACCAGGGGTTGTGCCGCGCTCTACGCTATTACCCAAGATCTTACTTATCTTCTAGTGTTAACTAATTACCTTCGCCTACTTGAATGTCTTAAGTTATAATTAGAAATACAAAACATTCATACACGATCGCACAGTAAATAAACAATATACTTTCAAATTATATCCAATCATGCACTAAGCCAGGGAAATATACACAAAATTATAGCAAAACTTCTCTTTATTGATTCTCCCAATGCTTACAGACTTGACCTGCCCTGTGCACTCAGCTGCAAACTACTACGCCTCTGCGCACTCAGTTGTAGAGCCTTCTCCTACTCTACAACCCACATACACACTTTACACTTCGACTTAATCACTTAGATTTCTCATGCCTTTTCTCTATTAGTTATTTTCTACACTTAGAGCCTTGCTCTATTTATACAATCCCATGGTCCGCGAACTATGGCTAAGTCTATCCAGTCGACATTACATTACAAAAACTATGGTGGACAACCCTATGACTCTATTATACTTTCGCGCCCTGCGCCCGCAATTTACGAAGCTTTTAAAAATAGATTAAATCAAAACTTGAGCTTTAAGCGCTAAAACATGCCTTAGGGGGGATTCCATGCCCAAAAGGCCCCTAACACAAACATCGTGACTCACCGTCGAGTCACTCTGTCAGCGTGGAGATCTTTGTGTGGAGTCCCTTCGACTATTCTTAAATTGTGGCAAGGTCAGCAGTGCACTGAGGTGCTGCTTGCTGGATCTGTTGCATATGTTGTTCCGAGACCTCTGTGTCAGAAGTGCTTCTCTACAACAGTGCATGCATCCCCTGCATGTGTGTGAGCTTGTCTTCAATTTCTACTTTGATGGTGAAGGCCTTGTCGATCCAAGGCTGAACACATGCCTTCAGGACTACTTCCTTGTGTTGTGTCACATCCACTTTCTCTTTCAGTGCTTTAGCCTGTTGCATCCATGCAAGCCTCTGAGTGAGGGCCACCGTCTACATAGTTCCTTTGACGTTGTCATTTTGCTGTTGGAGTTCTCACACCTTTGTCTCTAAGTGTTGGATGTTGGGGTCCTCCTGCAGATTTGTGAGGACCTCAAATGATTCTTCGAACATGCTGGTGTAGTCTCGCACTACACTGCCAATTTCGTCCAGTCCCCGTGTGATAGTGCTAGCACGCTATTCTCTAACTTCTGAAGGAGTGGATGATTGCGCCTTTAACCACAACTCGGAAATCTGAAGGTTTAGCTCCAGCTGAACCTTTGTCATTTTCTCTCATGCCTCATGTACCCCTGCTGCTAACTTATGGATGCGGGCCTCTACTGGTATGTCTATTGGGATGGCTAGCTCCGGGACGCTTTAGCAAGCTTCATCTATTACCTGTACCAAACGTTGATTCTATGACACCACTTCATTGTGCTGCAAGCTCTATTGTTCCATTTTGATTCTTTGCTCTTTGAGGACTTGTAGTTCACGTCTCTCCCTAGCTCGCAGCTCTATATTTATCCCTAACCTCATTTGTTGTCACTAGTGACCCTTCTAGTAGCACTATGGTATTCATCATCTGCACGCGCAACATCTGTTTTGTTGTCATTGTTCCGACTGCGAGATTGGTCGAAGGGGTACCAGCATGAGGAGGGCACACCTGTAATTCCTGCAACTGCGCTTTAAAGGCCCACAACACAATTTGGTTCTCCTACATGAAATTTTGGAGGGCCTCAAGGGTGGCATCAGGCATTGTCTCGCTGATGTCGTGCAAATCACCCTCAGTTAGGGTGATCGGGTCAATAGACAACTTCGATGCCTTGACCTTCTTGCGCAACCCTGTCCACTACGTTGGGTGTTGGCGCTTCAACTATGTTGATGCAGTTTGTGGGTCCACGCCTCCCTCTTCTTCCTCTACTTCCTACCCATGCGAAAGTGATGTTTGGCTCTTGCGCACCTTCACAGCTGCCTCCTGTGCTGCTGTTGCAGCCTTCTCCTACTCAATTGTTGTCTGTGTAGCGTTCCACGCCACTCGCACTTCTACTACCGCTGCCTCCTTCCTTCTCTTTTCTACCAACTATGCAATGCACATCTTGGCCTCATCTTTATTCCTTTGTGTCGCTAACTTCTCTATCTCCACGATGTCTAGATTTCACCACTCCGGCGGCCATGTCTCTAGGACACTAAATATGACATCGTCTGTGGCTACAAAGGGTAGCTTCCTCCATTGTTTGGTCGGGTCCTTTCACACTCTAAATAATGTAAACTTTGAAACGGGAACTGATACTGTTACCCGTTTCGTAGAGATAGCAAAAAAATGACCCGATTTTCAAAAGTGGTGATGCAAAATACACATGTTTTTTTTAGAACATGATTTTTGGAACTTTAATTTTTTTTCATGTTCAAGGATGAAATCAAGTTTTAGAATGGTAGTGATTTTCATGCTGATTTTAAAAAGTGAGTATTCTGCATCACAACTTTTTTTTAAAAGACCTATTTTTTGACTTTTAATTTTCTAGTGTGTGAAATGTGAAAAATTATTTTCTAAATTTGATAGTTTTTGA